>PVIR01008569.1:0-56307 GCA_004026965.1 Petromus typicus
GCCCTTAATCTTATTTTCAAATCTAGTCTCAAAAAATTTTATAGAGGTCCTTCATCTCCATTATATAACTATACCTTATCCAGTGATAAAAATATACTGAAATATAGTGAAACCTTGGATTGTAAGTAACTTGGTTTGCAAGTATTCTGCAAGGCAAGCAAACATTTCTAATGAATATTAACTTGAAAAATGAGCAACGTCTTGCAATACGAGTAGTACGTCACGCGGAATGTCACATGATCACAACTAGTCCACCTGTTTTTTTGCTGCTCTGATATTCAAGTTCTTTGGATTATGAACAGAATGAATTAGTTTCACAAACCAAATTTTTACTGTATATACAAAACAATTTATGATCACATTTTTCATTAAAAATAATGTCTCACACAATATTCTTACTAAAATAAATCATTTTAAGAAATACCCTGAGATACCTTCAAATACACTTAATCATCTCCTGCTTACCCCAATTTTGGATGATTTGAGCGGGAAAGAATCTGATGAGCTTCCCTGGTGTAATTTTCACTGAAATACCTAAAAATGTGTAAGGAAAACTGTGAGTATATGTCATTCATATCCAGAGGCAAGTGCTAGCATCAAAACAATAATCCTCGTATTGCCATGATCATCCCAGTCACCACCCAGGTCACGTCAGTGTTTCTGATTTAAGTGTTTCTGACTCAAACAAACCCTAAGAATCAAGCCAAGTACAAGTACAGACCTTTGGCAAGGTTGCAAAACATATTTTTAAAAAATCACATAAAAAAAGATTTCCTCCTTACAAAATAATTCTTTAATAAAAATCTTTTTTTTTTTTTTTTTTTAGATTTTTTGAGACAGGGTCTCGCTTTGTAGTTCAGGCTGGCCCTGAGCTCAGCCTCAAACTCATCAAAGCAATCCTCCTGCTTCTGCCTCCCGAGTGCTGGGATTACAGGCGTGAGCCACCACGGCCGGCACTGTGGTATGTGGTACTGGTTGCTGCTGGGCATGAGTCTCCACACCCAGTATAGGTATGTGGTTACCAGGGATTGAACCTAGGTCCTTGCACTTGCAAGACAGGCGCTGGAACCACTGAGCTAAATCCCCGGCCCCTTTAATAAAAATTTGCTTACTGTTTTTTTAAGTAGTCAAAATGTACTTGTTGGGACACCTCCTTTCACCAAAGCTCACTATTTCCACTACAATCTAAGTGCATATTGTTTAGTAGCATTTTTAGAACACGCAGAAGAGTTAATAGTGTTCTACTCATATCAAAAAATTTTTTAAAACTCAGTCAACTGAACTACTGGAAGGAAAACAGAAGTATTAGGTACAGGAGATACACAGAAAGCTACCTACTTGCAGGCTCACACATTCTTGTGGCCTATGTTAATGCAACCTCTTGAGTTTTTAAAGAAGGGACCAAACCTGTTCAACTTTTGCTCACTTCATAATCAATGATGCACGCAAATGCACACTCCCACCACACACAGTGCCTGGATGGACGCTGACATGAAGATAAACAGTAAAACAAAACACTGATTCCCGTGGTTTATTTAAATTGTAGAGGGCAAAATCATTAAAATTTTCACAAGGTATAGACATTCCTAATCTTCCTCTTCTAATTTTTTCTTTTATGGGTAAAGAACACACACTTGCATTTTTCTTTAGTGGCTCAACCCATTCAACATGGGGCCATTAACTTAGATGCTCATGAGTGAAAAGTCGATTAAGAATGAAAGTAGCCCTTTCATTTTCCTTTAAGCACGTGCAGATCTTTCTGTGGGTACATTTTCTGAGAGACTATACAAAGCTTTCTTTAGATACTTACATGGATCTCTAACTCCAAACTGTACAACTCCTACCTAGAGCAAGGCTTTTCTAAACTCACATTCCATTTTCTCCCTGGACTGTTTATATTCCATTTCTGTATAAAACACCCTTAATATAATTCAGCATTCCCCACCGAGTGGAACTATTCTTAAAATAATCTGCAAAACAGCACCTTTTAATTTTCTTGCTAAATTCAACATCTGCATTGAATGCCATACTTCTTTCAATTTTTTTCCTTCTACTTTTCCTTTCCACCCTTCTCTCTTCTTACATACATTTCTGGCTTTTACTTGCAGCTTCTTCTGATCTGCTGCTACAATTTCCTCATTTATTCAGATTTTTTCAGTCTCCCTTGAATATATTTTCTGTATAACATCTGTTTTTCTTTCCCACCCACCCCTTTCATTTAACTCAAGCCTTGTTTATCGAACTATCCATATACTTTAAAGCCAGAAAATATCTATTTGTTGTTGTTGTTTTAAATTCAAATCTTTATTGGTACATTAGATATACAGAAAATATCTTAAGAGCCACATGACAAACATCAAGAAATTTAAAAATAATAAATGACAAAATTTTAATAGTTTGCCTGTTCCTTGACTATTTGGCTCCTCAAGTGTAAAAGAAAAGAAAGCAAATTAAAGAGGAATCACTTTTATGTTTTAAGTCATTTTAGTACACTGTTGGCTATCAAATAATTACATACATATGGTCATTTTTCAAATCAGCTAATACTAGCTCTAAGTAAAGTGAAAATATACGGAAGTCATTTAAAGATCTACCAGAATCCCTTACCTCCCCCTAGAGTCAAATCTTATTAAACTATTTTAATTTTATACTAAATTCATTTATATTTTTTGCTGAGATACCATTTTTTTGTAACTAAAGAATTAAGATTACTGCATTATTTCCAAGGATTAGTTATTAGGAATGTATTTTTAATTGATTTTATTGGTACATTTTATATATACATTATGATCACATTCATAATGTATGTGACACATACATGACACATCTTACTTTCATTTTTTTCCCATTCTTTTGCCTTCCTTATAACTCCTTGCCTTTTATATACATAAACTTTGTTTCCTTTTTTTATACCATCAAATTTTTCTTTCCTTTATTTCCCCATACCTCTCCTTTTCCTTTGAAAATTTTCTTCCTATTTCACAATACCAATCACTCATTTTAGAACTCATTTATACCTTTAGTTTCTCATACCAGAGAAATAATATGGTATTTACACATCTGTGTCCCATTTATTTGACTTATGAGTATGTCCTCAAGGGATATCCATGAGTATAAATGACACTAATTTATCATTCTTTATGGCAGAGTAATACTCCATTTTATTTTTAAAAACCATGTATTTTTATCCAGTTTCCCACTGATGGGCACCTGGGTTGTTTTGAAGATTCAGCTATCACATACTGAGCTGTTATTCCATTGTTATAATATGGGTGTACTTGTGTCGCTGTGATATATACATGCTTATAAAATTTAGGTATTTCAAGAAATCACACACTTTTGTAATCAAAAGAAACTGCAGATAATGAAATCCTACTATAAGGTCCTCTTTCCCCTAAAAAACATTATTGATATTGAGCCAAATATTTTTTTTTCAATATTAATCTAATTTAGCTCAATTTCAGGATTAATTTCTTCACAGTTGGCTTCTCATTTTAGATATTTTATTGTCTTTAAGTCATGATTCTTGGTCAGACCCAAACACTAGAATCTGCAATTCCTAACAGGAGGAAATTCATCTTCCAATGATCTTTTCTAGAATAGCTCTGGCTATCAATTATGACTTGGGTTGCATGTTTTGGGATTTCATTCATGTACACAATCATAAGTAAGAAAAAAGGAAAAGCAAGTCCTGCTGGCTCTGAAAGGTCAAGGACTCTATCACTTGTCACAAGTAGTGAAGAACACATGTGAAGTGACTTTCTATCATCTCATCTCATTGTTTCTTCCCCAAAAGGAATCAGAGCCCAGAGAGAAGAAACAACTAGATCAACTGTTTTTAGAACATAACTAGATTGAAAATGACATGTAATTTTATTAAAGAAGAAGAGAAAGCATATGTTCACTTACACAAGATTGATCAATCCAAGTATACCCATGCCTCTGAAGTCTGTTTTGGGATCATCACCCTGGAAACCAATGTCAGCCCACTGTTTGGAGATTCTAGCTGTCAGCTTTACGGTAGGCATCAGTAGATTCCAGAGCTGTGTAAACATGCTTCCATATTACAAATAATACTGAAGTTCTGAATGGACCAAGATATTTGCCTTCTCATGGTGTATATAACTAGTAATTGCAAGCTTTTGACTAAAACAACTTTTGAAGACAATCACGAATAGATCAACAAAGACAACTTTTAGAAAACTTTTCAGTTCCACAAAAAATGAGCCCTACTCAACTAAAATGACTTATAAAGAACAGATTTTGAAAAAATAGCAACACAAAGAAACCTAAAATAAGGAGATTTTTGTATTTACTATTTAGTACACATGTACCAGAACTAGTTAACTGCCTGCCTGAGAAAAACACAGAATTAGGGCAAATGGCACTGTGTATTTCAATTCAATAGTAGTTAATTAATCCCTAGTCTGAAGAATGGAAATAAATCTGAGGGAAGGGATCATAAACTCCTAATATTCCAACTGATTTATAAACTTTCAGTTTTAAAAGAAAAAAATTAATGCGATTTGGTTTTAAATAACTATCTTTTAAAGATGGGATTTAACAACAGCTACCAGATACTAAATACCAACAAACTAATCAAAGCAAAATAAGGAAAATTTAGTCAGTTTAGAATTTTGTATCATAAGTCACCAATCAAAACAGACTTAGAAGTTGATTTAACAAAATAGTTTGTGAAAATTTGCAAACTAGAAACGCTTCCACCTCCCCTCATTTCACTGCTATTTCTGGCACTGTTGAGTAAAGTATACTTTCCTAATGAAAGTATCCTGTTAACTAGAATAAAATGTGAAAACTGCTGACTTTCCTTTAAAAATTGTCTCTCTGAAGCCAAATCTAGCCACAGGCTGGGTTTTATCTCAGCAACACTTTTATAACTTTTATAACAGCAACACATGCAGTGTGTTCACATGAACTTCCCCACACGACTTCAGCCAGGAGTACGTGCACGCCAGCGTGAAGGCCGCGAGGCTGCAGTGCAGAATCAGTGCAACTCAAAGTTTAACATAAAGATGCATCAAATTTCGGCCCTCCATGAGCCTCGAGATTCCAATTGCATGAGGATAAGGTAGAACCCAGGAATCTGAATCCTAGTTAACACTGGTGAAGTTCAGTGAAAATGGTCCAAGAGCTACACTTTGAGCAACAAAGATTTCACCGCTTTTTAGCCAGGAAGATGGCTGAGTCATGCATGCTGGGTTAGGCACAGCCAAGAACTGGCTCTTGCCTCCAGGACTTATTTTCATAAAGTATCACCAAGATAAAATGTCCTGGACCAGAACACTAGCACTTTTAGGTGGGAAGGTAGAATACAGAAAGGGTCTGAAATGAAATAATAACAAGGACAGATACAGCAGTTAATCCTCAGTGAGTGTCACACACTGTATTAAGCATTTCAAATATAAAAGGACAATCTACAAACAGCCCTTTGATATACCTACTTTCACTTTCCACATTTTACAAAACCAAGTTTATTTTAATTTTACAATTGGGTGAAGTGTATATACTTTTCCTGAAAAAAAAAAATTTCTGTTTTTAAACTTTTATCTCTGCTGGGGGTTTAGCTCAGTGATTCTGGTGCCTGCCTTGCAAGCACAAGGTCTCGAGTTCGATCCCTGGTACCAAAAAAAATTTCTTAGAGTAAACTTGTGTCTCTTCCTTAGATACTCTCAGTGTTTCTTTCCACAGTACTTTCAGTTCTGATGACTTCTATGTCCAATATAATATGTGTGATTTTCTTTAACCACTTAAAAAGTACAATTAGAACAGCCAGACAGGGAAGGTAAGAAACTCTGCTCTTTTCCAGGCCCTACTACCTAGAACTAAAGCAAATGACTTCATCTCCTATGAGCCTTAGAATCTTAACCCCCAAAACCTAATCATCTACAAGGCTTACTCTAGGACTAAGACACTTTCATTTTGGCACTTCATTTATCTCATGTATTTACACTTCAGTAATAAACAGGAAAATTACAAGTTATTTTCTTTTTACTTTCTTAATTGTTAAGTCTATTGTAGCATTACTTGTCTATAACCATTCCATAAATCCCAAAAGATGTACATAATAATCTGTAAAGGGATATGCATGGCCATAACTTGAGAGCAGCTAAAAATATACCAAATTTATAAGAGCAATTTAATTTCTAAAAATCTGAAGTTTATAGTCCATAGGTTTGAGGCTGAAAAGATCTTTCTTTATAACTTTAAATTTCAAAATTAAATCATGAAAATAAAATTTATTTTAATATATTTTAATGATGTTTATGAAATTATAAAATTACTGACTAAAAATCCTTCCATATCCATGAAATATGATAAAATAAAATTCTCTAAATGGCAAAGCAACTGGAAAGCTACATAAGCCTCTAGAATTTACATAAGACCTTACTTAGCTCAGGCTTGATTAATTTTCCCAGTGTTCAATAATTTCAAATACAGAAAATAAAAATTTACCTTTAAGAGTAGCTTTTCATGTTGCTCATTATCAGAATCATACGGCCTTTTCCTCACATTTTCTATATCCAAATAGAGCTGTTTATAACCAGTTATCTGTAGTAAGCATGTCTTCATGCAGATTTTAAAACTGAAAATGATACAATTATTTTTCAAAATCATATCATCTTATCACAATAAAGTAATGCCTTCCATAACTTGCAGTTGATGTGTCTGTTTAAAAAGCATTTCCTAGCTTTCAGTTTAATATAACAATCAATAGTCTTCTTCAACACCCACCATGTGCCAAATACTACGTAGGATGTCGTAACACAGGACCTAGAAAGACAGCAAGCTACGACAGGAAGCCAAATCACCCAAGGATCTGACCGCTCCTTCTGGTACTTCCTGTGGACAACCCCAAACGTCCCCAAACGTCGATATCAGACACCATCCACAGATCTCACTTCCCAAGCATAACAAATAAACTACCTGCATTTTCCTAACTGTAGCAGCTCAACTTCCCTTAAGAAACAGGGAAATGAGTTTCTAAATTAATGATATCACTAGTCCCCCAAGCTAGAACCCGCTGTGCTATCATCCATCTCTCTGTAAAAATACATGTGGCTCAGGGTTAAAGTGCTTGTCTGGTGTGTACCAGGTCATGGGTCTGACTACCAGGACCACACACACACACACACACACACACACACACACACACACACATGCACACGCACATGCACGCACACACACATACACATCAAAAGGTCCCAGATCCCTTATGCCTTCTTTAAAATGTCCCTCAGAATAATCTTCACATCCCTAACTCCCTTGCTATATTTATGGCTTTGGCACGTCCAGCCCAAACGACTCATTTTCCTGTAGTCTACTTCTCTACTAGCCTCATACGTGCTCAAATCCACTCCCAATCCTCCTTCAAAACTATCTAAGCGTGCAGCAGAGGCCCACACCTAACCTGCCAGCCTGGCATACAAAATGTGGCAGTGTACCAACCCAACACGCCTCCGACCTCCTCACAGTGATGAGAGCACGTGAGTGACTCTAGTGCAGTGGATGAAAGCCAGACAGACGGCTCTACAAGAGGACAGAGCAACACACCTCAGACTACTGGACCCGGCAGGACCTTCCTAGAGAATGACCAACGAACTGAATCTTGAGGGGCAAGAAGGACACAGCAGCCAGTTACTGGACACTGGGAAAGTACAGGTAAGCTACCCTACAGAAAAAGCCAGATGCTAAATGGCCACTACTCAAGGTTGGAAACCAACACACACAGGTTGTAGGCCCCTGGCTTTCCCTCCCCTCTCCAGACCTCAACAGCTCACAGTGAAACAAGAGGGTTGAATCCGATTATCTACAAACCCTTCAGCTCTAAAGCTTTGAATTCATGTGATCTCTACACCTTACAAGCTGTGAACACATAATCAAAATAATAAAATAATAATAATAATAATAATAATAATAATAATAATAATAATACTGTGAAAGCAACAGACCTGGTATCCTTCTCGGGGTTAATATTCTTTTCCTTCATTATATCTTCTACATATCTGTCCACTTCACTCTCACCTGCTTTCGTTGCTTTCTGTAAAACCTATGGACATGAAAGAAAGCTGAATGAGAAAAATCCAATAGCTGAAAAACAGTTACATTTCCAAGGGATTTGATCAACTTTAGAAAGAAAATATTAAAATACAAAAGGAAACCAAATCTATTTCAGATTTCACTTGGGACTAAAATATTTTTTAATAAAAGAAAAGCATCTACAGGGATTCTGAGTTGTTTTCTCCCTTCCATAATGATAATTATTCCAGTACCATTTAGTGAAAACATTTCATTTAATTAACATCATTAAAAATTGTACACACTCTTATGCATGGCTTATTTCTGTCCTTGCATTTCTACACCCATTCCTAAGAAAGTTTTAAGTCTGGCAGTGTAAGTCTAACTCAGTTCTTTGAGATTATTTGCACTATCTTAGGTTTGTTCCATTTCTGAATAACCTTGACAATGAGCTGCCAGTTTCTTTAATAGTTTGCTGCAGTTTATATTAGAAATACACTGAATCCATGGATCAATTTGAATTAATATCTTAATAATACTGAATCTTTCAGCTGAGGAATATAGTGCACCTTTCCATTTCACTTTTTCTTAAAAAATTCAATTGGGAATTAACATCTTAATACCAAGTCTTCCATTGGATGAATGTATATTTCCATTTTACTTTTTCTTAAAAACCTTCTCCAACAGTTTTAGTGCTTATGTCTCTTTCATTATCTTCCCATTTTGTGTTTCTAGATACTACTGAAAGTAGTTCGGTTCTTTATTATAGCTGTCTTAAGTTTGTCGGTAACATACAAAAGTATACTGTGTTCTGTGACACCATTAAATTTATTTATAAGAATGCTAGTAGTTTATGTAGATTCCCTAAGATTTTCTATATTCTCAAACTATATCATTCATTAATAGAGCTCTACTTCTTTCTGTCCAATTATTATGACTTAGTCTTCTTTTTCTTATTTATTTCACTACCCAGTATCTCTTGGATAATGTTGAATACAATGACAGAGCCACACACTTTCTTAATTAAGTGGTAACATTTCATATCTCAGTGTTTTCTATCACATTAGCTGCACATTTTTATATGTAGCCCCTTCCACAGGTAATCAAGGGTTACCTATAAAAACGAAAGAGTTTTAAAGTAAAAATGGACACTGAAGTCTATCAAAACAATTTTTCAGTGCCTCTTAAAACGATCATAATTTTTCTGATTTTCTTGTACTGTGACAAGTTATATTCACTGATTTTGAAAACTCAATCACAATGTATTATGTTGTATATTTCTACAACCAACCAATTTCTTAACACTATTAACAACTTTTGCTCCTATACGCATGATGAATATTGAATTCTAAGTTTCATTCACTATACTGTCCGTGTCTGGCTTTAGTATCAGTTATACTGCTCTTGTAAAATGTGTTTTGTTTCTTTGTACTGTATTTCCTAGGCACTTACATAAGAGTGGCATTAGTTCTCTTTTCTTAAATGCTTGATAAGAATAAACTAGTGAAGCTAAGGTTAGAGGTTTAACAAAAATTGTTACAGATTTTTATTAGGTATACAGCTAGGTTTTTAATTTTTGTGTTAGTCTGATAAATTATGTTTTTCAAGGATCTTACCTATTTAAGCTTCAGAATTTATTGACATAAAGTTGTTTTAGTGACTCAGCTAATATGATGTTCCTATCATTCTTGACATCGGCAATCTGAACTTTTTCTTATCTAATCAATGCTGCTAAAGGGTCTTTAAAATGATTAAAGAACCAACTTTTTGGGCTTGTTGATAATCTCTAATGATGCCTGTTTATGTTTCACTGATTTTTTTCCATATCCCTTCTTTTACTTATTTTAGGCTAATCTGCTCTCACAGTTTCACATATTGGTGATGTCACTGATTTTAGGCCTTTAAAAACTGTCACAGCAAAATACACAAATTTTGATATGTGATATTTTCATCATCATTCAGCTCAATTTTCTTCTTATATACCCCTGCAAATTCTTCTTTAATCCTGGAGTTATTTAGATATTTTCCAGCTATTTGGGTATTTTTTAGTAGCTCTTGATATATAATTGATAAGCAGTCTCTAATCTGTAAGCAAGAAAATGAGACTCAATTTTTAACAACCAATAAAGAATTTCACTGCAGAGTACATCTCAGCTGACAAAGACCATTGTGTGATCACTTATTTAGGGAATTAGCCTTTTAGAGTAAAATCAACTTTTATTCATGAGCAATCATTAATAATGCTTAATCATCCAGTAAGTCTCTAATTCTAAAACAATCACGTGGGTATTAATAACTTTCATGACGAGAAAATGAGTAACTTCAGAAAGTCAAATAAGTGATTAGCAGTATGGATCTGAATCCACATATTTTTCTACAATAAAATGTAAATCTGGGCAACAGAAATATCACAAAATCAGAATAAGATTTCCTCTATCAAGTAAATGAGATCCAAGATACACAAAAATTGTATTTAAACTGATAAAGCTTCCTTTATGTATTGACAAGTTTGTCTGAGATTTAAAATTTCAGAAAAAAATCATCTGTGATCTAATTCAGTCATTATCCACCTGTTGACCATGCTCTTTGTAGTACACCCTACAAAACACTATTAATAATTTATACTTTTATTGAAAAACTATAAGAATTTAATGTTTACTTTCGCATAGTAACTCATATCATTCAGTTTTTTACGTTGATTAGCATTTTATATCATGACCAATGCAGACATATGGGTATCAAAAATAGAGATACACACACATGATTAAGAATTTAATAAAGCAAGATTTAATCTCAATGACCAATAATTTCTAAATATTTTCTAATCTAATGCTTTTGTTGCTGTTTAATGCTGACTATAATCTATTAATGGGATCTCAATGATCTAGGCCACCCAAACTCTTATCTTTGTTGTATCAAATAATCCACATACAGAAAAAGTGTGACTAACAGCACGTGGTAGATTCAATTTCTGGTCTCAGTTATTTACTGCTCTGTATGTTAATTATACAACCACCTACTTCTACCATGGCTTCTCTTCCTCTTGAATGGGCTTGCCCACTCATTTTATCCAAGAGGATGCTAGTGGCTATCACACAAGAGGCTTAAAATATGTCTATGTTTGGGCCTCCGGCAATCCACTATGAAATCATTCCTATATCCCCTACCTGAGTGCTAAAGTAAAGACTAATGGAAAGACTTGAACTTACACTAGCTTGAAGATCCTCTCTAACTGACCCACACAACACGAGCAAGAAATAACATTTTGGTTTTTGCTCCTCGTATTTTGTAGCAGTTTGTTACACAGCAAAGCCTAACAGTTACATAACACAAGTTAGGACTTTTTAGTCTATCCCAAAAAGGACAGTATGCACGAGTTTCTTTATCCAAAGTTGTTTGCTTTTCTCCCACATAACCAGTCTTGGAGAAAACTTTCTCCCCAAGACACTGCTTCCTCCAAAGCTATCAACTCTTATGACAAAATAAATGGGCAAAACCTCAGAAAAGGGCAAATTATTCAAGGAGTTACACTCTGCATAAAAAACATATACATGAACAGAGAAAACAATGATTACTTCTAAAGAAGGAAAATTTATTTAATGTTCTTTATAGCAAAGACACTAGAAGGATAAAAATAAAACCTAAAACTTAAACATTATTTTAAAGAAAAAAATATGATCAAGTTTCCTACAATTATTACTTACTATAGTCTTACCTTATTCTTGGAGTATGTCAAAGAATTTTCTGAAATTAAAAAAAAAAAGTTAACACTTAAATGCGATTTGTGATTTACTCCCTTAACAATAAAAATATCAAACCACTAACAAATTACAGTCACAATTTGAAAATATCATTTCTACGTAAGTAACAGCACTTTAAAATTTTATTCTTATAGTATAGAGAACTAGGTATCTCTCAAAAAAACCTCGGCCAAACACAACACAGCAAGGCAAAAGGTGACACCAACCTCATTTCTCCAAGATCTGCTGTTTCTATGTAGATTCCTAACAGTTTTACCACTATGTCAGGTCCCAGAAATTCATCTGAAAACTATAGGAAAAATACTCTCGACCACATTTTCTTACATTGTTGACCTTAAGGAGTAAATGTTTAGGGGTCCTAGTGACTGAATCCTTCAAGGACAAAGGGGCAAAGATTGTTCTGGCTCACCACGCCCTAATCAGACAAAGAATAAAACAGCACTTCCATTTCTGGTTTGTTTAAAGAATGACAAGAAAATTTTTACTGGTCTATTAAAAAATGTGGTGGCACTTAACTGTAACCCAGCTACTCAGAAAACCAAGGTGGGGGGGATTTCAAGTTCAAGGTCACTCACGGCAGTTTTTACATGTGGCACATTACTAATCATCTTTCTCTCTGCAACTTGAAAAATTAAAAAATTTCTTTTGTTTCAAAATAAAGGCTTGTAAACGTATGTTCCCCCCTCACTATGAAAAATCAACGCATACTGCCTGCCTGCACAGATTCCTTATCAAAGAAGTACTTTATTCTAAGAGCAAATTGAAAAGACTGGGCAGTAATTTAGGTCTGTCAGCACCTGCAAGAAAACTAAGAACATAATTAAGCTTCAGTCACCCAGCTGCCCTAAGGCACACTCTGCCGTTCTTCCACACCCACCCACCATCTTGGGGGCACCTTCCAATGTCAACACCCCGATTCCCCACTTCATGGAGGTGATTTCTCATTTAAACCATCCTCGCTGGACACAAAAAGAGGTCTGGTTACTTCACGATTTTTCCACTTAATACAGCGCTCATGAAAAGCAGCAGTTTTCAAATCTTCCTGCCCTGGCTAAAAGGTGACTTCAAACTACATTTCTCACTCATTTGTATTCTAATTTAGGGCAACATTTTCAACGAAATCTTGAAAAACCAACACAGTTCAGAAGAAAGCGGAGCAGCGCTATACAACAGAAATACAATATAAGCAAAAATGGGAACTGTACTATTAAGTTTTCTACAGTCACGTTAGTGTGAAAGGAAACGCATAACATTATTTTAACTCAACAGATCCAGAATATCACTCCAACATAGTGAATACAATGAAGAAAGGTTTACTGTCTGAAATCTAGTGTATTACTTGATGGTTGTGACATATCTTAAATCAGATAGGCCACATTTCCAGCGCTAAACAACCATACATGGCTCCGACCCATTGCTACGGTGCTGGTCAGTGCAGTTCTGAATCTGTTCCTCTTTCCTGGGGACCAGTGAACACCCCAATCACTGACCTTTCAGAAATACACTTTAAAAAAAGGATCTAGACTGAAGCACCTCCCTTCCCATTTTCATAAAAATACAAAGTTTTCTCTAGAAAAAAGACTGGAACTTAAGGAAACAAATGACAAATTTTAAGGAGCCAGGTAAGATCATTCTGTGCAGATACGTATTTAGAATTGATTTCTTTCTCTGTAAAGTAATAATTGTATCACTGAAAGGACTCAAAAATAAATTACAAAGCTATTGACACCCAGTGTGACTTGACCAGCCTACACAGTACATTGTTGCGATTTCTAGTCAAAGTTAAATTTTTATTAGTTTTGTTTTTTTTTGAGTAACATTACCTATCCTGTGTGTCCTTTGTGCACCTACATAGGTATCAAAAATTCGTTGTAATTCACACTTTCCAGTCATCTGCCGTAAGAGCCATTTCATCCAAAATCGAAAAAAGTGCCCATAGAAGAACTCCCACAAAGAAAGAAACATTTTTCCCCTGGGGAAGGAAATATATAACACAAGCTTAATAACCTTAAGTTGAATTTAAAACTAAGAAAAATACAATTTAACAACTCATCAAATCTCAAATTATTTTTAATATCTATTAATCCACTGTGTTTTGTGATTGTGTTTCATTAGGCATCGAAGAAAACAATGGTAGGTGTAATATACACGAGATATTAACTAAATGATGGATTAAATGTCAATGTATCATTTTTTAAAAAGCAAAATCAAAAGAACTGCGTAAAGCTATTCAATGGCTTAAAGGGATGATAGATAGTCTGCACTTTTGAATCAACTCTACTGCATTTCATAGCTTTGTTATAATTTCTCACTCTGAGATTTAGGACTGAACATTCCATCTAAGCAACAATTAAAATATACCAAACATCTAAATGGTTTTGTTAAGAATCAAGTTCTTCTTAACCTTCGTGGATAACTTGTTTCAGCCATCCGGTTACCAGCTGACGCCAGTAAATAAAAACACTACACACAGCTGACAAACTGAGCACCCAAGTTGAAAATAAAGTCAATCGCGCCCTAACTCATTTTCCGTTCAATTAATGAAAGGTGGGAATATTGAGAAGTTAAAAAAAAAAATATCCAAGCAGAACATCCACACAACACTAGATGTTATAATAAACTTCTCGACATGTAATCGAAAGGGGGGTACGCTTGATTGGGAGACACTTTAAAAAAAAATCTCGTCCTGGGCCCCCTCCGGAGTTCCCAGACCCGTCCTCCCCGGACTTCGGCCTGAGGGTGTGTAAACTGGAACCCCCGCGGGTCAGGACAGAGTCTGCGCTTCACAAACGAGAAGCTGATCGGTATCTAAAATGACTTCCTCCGGTCCGCGCTCCTCGGGACAAAAGACGCGGAGCTGCCTAGCGGAGCGACGCCGGCCTGCGGGGAGCAGCGCCCCAGCCCTCGGGAGCCGCCGCGCCGGGGCCTGCGGAGCCGCCGAGCCCGGCCCGCGCGCTGCCCCTCGGAGGGAGAGGCGCGCACAAAGCCCCGCCGGCCGGCGCCCGCCGCGCTCCCGCAGGACGCCGCGGGGCTCGCGCAAACCCGCGCACTCTCGGCGCAGCCGCACGGAAACAGCGCAGGGTGAGAGAAAAGAAACAGCGGCCACCTCACAGGAGCGGAAGAACTAGAGGGAGCTGGAGCTGCCTCGGTTTCCCCAACTGCAAACAGCCGCCAACGGAAACGACGCTATTAGCAGAACGTTCCCTGCAAACACTGCGACCCGGAAGTGCGGGGAGAGGCCGCGGCACCGCCCTCCCGGGCTCGTCGAGCCCCGCCCCCGAGACCCCTTCCGATTGGCCGGTGCTTCACTGATTGCTCGCACTGAAGGCGGGGCCAGCGCAACGGCTACGCTCTGCGTGGTTCTGTCCTGGGGACGCCGGGCGATTTCCCTGGGAACAGAGACACGCCCAGCCCAGCGCCGATGTGTTCTTTGGTAGCGCTGTTCTGGAGGCTGTTCTTTTCCTTTAAAAATATTGAAGGCATTACTATAGTATTGCTAGGCAGCCAGCCCAGGAGCAACAGTGCATGCCTTTGTAACTCGTAGCGCCGAGGTTACAGAGACACTCTCACCTACATAGAATTTTACTTCTGTGAAGTAACCACGAATTGCCTCACTTTATGGATAAATCGCTTGACTTGCCAACGGCCAATACGTGACAAATAAGGAAAGCTCTATAGTTTTTGAGAACTTGGGACTTTTTCCCATAGTAATAAACACTTCCCGTTAATTCATCCAACATTCATTCCTTAACAGTTATTTCTATTTGAAGAGTAATTTACACACAGGCAAACGCAAGGAAACAAAACAAAAGCCAAATGCATCAGACAGTGTTCCAAAAGGGACTCAAACAGTGAATCAGCAGGCAGGTATTTAGTACGATAGGTATTAAGACGTTAGGGGGAAATTAGGTAAGGGACACTGGAGAGCATGTCGGGGAAGTCCTTTTACATGGCGTCCTCAGCGAAGTCTCGGTAGTAATGTGACTTTTGAGCCTCCCTGGATGAAGTGAGGAGCCACGTGAGAATCCAGAAATAGTTGAGGAACAACAAGAAGGTCAGTGTGTTTGGAAAAGAAAGCAAGGCAAAGAGTAGATGATAAATAGAAAGGACAACTTCCATCCCAAACACCTCTGCGTTCACCCCAGGAGACTCGTGGCTCCTTCGTGCCCTTGCTCAGGATCAGCCAGCGTTAGTTTCTTCCTTCTACTTCCAGATACATTCTATGCAAGCGCCTATATGCGCTTGTATTCCCTCTGTCTCCCTGTTAACACAAATTAAAGCAAGTAATACACACTTTTCCACACCTCAATCAGCATTAAAAACAGATACCCACTGTGGAATACTAGACATTGGAGTGTTGGGGTTGTGGCCGTAGTAGATTTTGATATCTTAAAAAATTAAGCCGAACATGCAGAAGTAAAAGTGAAAGAATACATGTACTAACAAAGATGCAGTCCTCAGGGGAAAGAGCTGACAAACTGGAAGAGGCCAGGGTCTAGTGTGTAGGTGTGGTTTTTATAGGGAGGAAAAAGTTCTTTGAAATGGCACAGAGATGCTGTCCAAACAAGAAATCTCCTCCTTTCTATGGAAAGGTACTCATAAGGACCTTTGAAGAACTGTTATGGTGCCCAAGGCTAGGGGTGAGAGCCCAAACCACAATCTAAATAAGATTGTAATTATTATAGTTGAGTTGAGGTTACTTTGGGTTAAGCATTCTATAGGGCAGGTCTCCCCGGGATGGCCTAGTTGTGAGAAGTGGGTACTTTTTTGTGGTTTTTAGAGAGCTTATCAGGTACCCTCCAGAAATACAGGGCAGGGGCCTCTTGTCTTCACTGGCTGTAGTCTATGGGCCCCTCTGCAGTTTTCCAAAGCCAGCATCTTCCCTTTCTCTCTGCCCTTCAGGCACCCTCCATCCAAGAATTTCTTTTCTCTACCTCCTCCCTCAGTAGCAGCATATTGTTCTGCAAATATTTTCCATATTTTTGAATCCACTGACACAGAAATTATGACTATGAAGGGCTGATTGTGCTTAGCACTGGGCAGTGATTTTAATTCATTATTAAGATCATGATGGTGAGGTGATTAACTTGAGAGAGATGATATCTTCATTTGACTCCTGGAGAAGGGTCCAAGGATGTATGATGTTGTTGACATTAAGTGGCAGAAGATAGTAGAAAACTTTTTGAAATTATGGAACATACCATAAAGATGCAAAATGTACCAAATGCCAGCAGGAGAATAGAAAGGCAATATGGTAGCCAACCATGAAAATTGAAGTTTATAGCACATGGAAATGGTGCAGAAGATAGCACCAGAATCACTACTCAACTGCAGATGGAGCGATAAGAAAGAAAAAAAAATCCGGTCCTAGATTTTACCTGACTACATAATTAGAATAAATATAAGAGGTTGGCGTCATTATCAGTTTAAAGCCAAATGTATTTAAAAAGCAGATAAGTAGGACAAGGGATTTAACTCAGTGGTTCGAGCACCTGCCTTGCAAGCACAAAGTCCAGAATTCGATTCCCAGTATCTATCTACCACAGTGCCGGGCGTAGTAACTCACACCTATAATCCCAGCACTTGGGAGGCAGAGGCAGAAGGATTGCTGAGAGTTCAAGGCTAGCCTGGGCTACACAGTGAGTTCAAAGCCAGCCTGAAATACAAATTGAGATCTTATCTCAAAAAAGAAAAAATAAACAAATAACTGTCCCTTTTATAATTTTAATTAGACATACAAAATGGGAGCCATGAGACTCAAATACTTCTTTATAGTAAATATAAGGCAGTGTCAAAATAAGGAAAGACATGGGAAATAAATCTCATCTTTCAGTTAAAATATAATGAAAACAGATATAATATCTCCACTCATGCTTTTTATTAATCTCATGTAGCACAAGAGAAAAAGAGAAAGCGTTATCTTGGCTATAACTCACAACTATTTCAATTTAAACATTAGTTCAATGACGTAAGTTTGCTTGTGTCAGGCATAGTAGGAGTTGTACAAAGCTGTCTCCTTAAATTCACTCAGAGAGAAGTCAGGCACAATTTGAGGAGGAGTGAGATATATACGTTTGGCCTTTCCCCAAATCACTGCCACAATCTGATGCGATTGTAAAAATAAAACAGTTGACTCATCATACTGAGGACATTAGAAAGAGACACTGAGAAAGCCTGAGAGCTGCACTGGCAAATATGACGGACCAAATTAATCCAGCTAAGTCTCAGCACCTGCCCCAATCACTGAACTAGGTAAGAACGACTGGACCACCGGAGGTCTTCTATAAACAGTAAGTGCATTACTCTCATTCTAGGTCCGCACTAATAAAAAAGAAGATATATAACAACTCTGGAGGCTATTTGGCAAGCTATTTAAAACATATAGCTGTTAGTGTCCTAAACATGTTACTGAAATCATAGGGTTCCCGTACAGGACAAGTGTTTCTGACTCTAGCACGCATGCAAATTAGACTTTGAAATTTAATACTGCCACCTTGTGGTAACTACTAGGAAGTTTGGATTTTAAAAGTTTCTCCTAACCTGTTCTCAAAACAGAAAAAAACAATTACATGACAATGGAACCTTTCTACATCATTTTGGGGGATATAAATCAGTAGAGTGATACCCACTTTTCCATGTTTATTGTGGCACAATTCGCTATAGCCAAGTCTAGGAGTCTGGGGGAGTGGCCGTCATTAGGTGAATGGATAAACAGCACCGAACACTTACGTGCAATGAAATATCACCCAGCCGCAGAGAAATCACATCATTTGTAAGAAAACAGGTAGAAATGGCACCATTATGTGAAATAAACCAGATTTTAAAACACAAGTATCACCTTCTTCTCATGAGACAAAGAAATATAGTATGAGAGCAGAGAGAAGACTTAGAAAATATACAGGAAAAGGAAGAGGAGGATGAAAAGGGAAAAAAGCAGAATGGATCAAAATATATCATGTACATGTAGAAAAGTGCCACAATGAGACCCTTATTCGTATAATTAATGTGCACTAACAAAAAAGAATTAGATCTCATCAATATATATACAAGTAGTATTGTTAATAAGAATAAAAAACAATCACCATAACCTAAGAGCATCAAATTACATTAAGTTGGAACTACCTATCATGTCACTAATGATATCAGAAAGAAGTTTCCATAAAGCTGTACAACAAAATTGTCAAAAGAAACTGTGTCCCAAGAAGGGTCTGCGGGGAGTTACAACACACGCCTGAGCAGACAGCATCTCTGCTACAGAGCCAGCTAGTTAGCAACCCACATCTGCGACAGAGGATCTGCATTCCAAGAGTCTCCAACCAGAGAGACCAAGTTTCCTGGCTTATCCAGGAGAGTTCCTGTGCAGCAGGATCACCAGTGTAACAATCTGCTACTGTTTGCCAAACGGGAGAGTCAAAACCCAAATGATGTAAAAGCAAGTTAATGCCACAGGCTGAGAGCTTTGTAAATGACAGGGGAAGGAGAATTTAGTTTGTTCCTTTGGGCAATACTTGCATGCAGAGTCCCAGGAAATAGCCAAGGTCTGGAATAGGAGAATATCGATGTATGTCTGATGAGCTAACATTAGAGAGACACAAGTGCTGGAGAGGCAGTAGAGGCAGGCCCTGTGGGATTTCCAAGAGAGGATGACAGGTCACACAAATCCCTAAAATCTAAGTGTTTCAGAGGTCACCAGGCGTAGTGGTGCATGTCTGCAATCCCAGCACTCAGGAACTCAAGGAATTTGAGGCCAGTCTCAGTTATCGAGCGAATTCAAGGCTGGACTAGAATATATACCAAGACCCTGCCTCAAAAAAAAAACAAAGAAAGAAAGAAACTGTATCAAAGGTGACTAAAATGTCAGTTAATGGCTTGGCAACCCTCTGGAAGCAACTATCTGGATAGGTAATTTCAAGTAGTTGCAGTGATGCCAATCATCCAATACCAGGTGGAATAATGATATATTCCACTTGCCTCTCACCTAAGCCTTGGTGACCTGAGAAATAGCTTCTTCTGTGAACTGGCAGGCAGAGGAGCAGCCCCCCTATTCCTTTCCTCCTCTTTTTTATGGCCTTGGGCTTCTTCAGGTAACACAGAAATGTCCTTGTGGCCAAAAGAGCCGTATGAAAACAAAGTTATGTGACCAATTAACCTGTATTGCTTCGAATAAAAAATGATCATAATAAGACTCTGATACGGAATCGTCTCCCTCTTATGTAGACCCTTTCCCAGTTATGTAATTCCATGCTCCTCGTGCCCATGTAACTTAAGTGCCTCATATCTATAACCACACCTCCTCTCCTCGATTATTGAGGACTCCTGCTTTGGTTGGGGAGGGGGCTAACCCCTTTGGAAGGAATTCCAGGCTAGGTAGTCTCAACAGCAATAAATACTTGGCATTCAAAACTCCTGAGTGTGTCTTCCCTTCTCCTGGCCTGGTTTATTTTCTGCTGCTTCTGTGATGTTGGAAGAGACTGTTGAGTGCTAACCAAAAAAATGTAGCTCGTGATAGGTGGCAACATGTGGCTATGGAGGTCTACGCATAAGAGCCACGGTAGAGAGAACCTTCATCCTGGGTCCTGATAACTTCATTGTGAGCACCTTGAAACAGAAAAGAGGGTCCTAGATAGCTGCATTTTACCCACATCATTATCTTTTATTTTGTCCCCCTGCCCCGAGGAATCCTACATGTGTATCAGATCAGAAAACTGCATCCCCACCAAATTTACTCTTCTTTGCTAATAGCTGTCAGGAGATCACCATTTAGACTGGGGTTAAACAGCCTACATGGGTGTTTCCAATGCTGGGAAGCCCTTCAGAGAATACTCTTTCCATTCCTAGCACTGTAGCAAATAACCTGTCTTTAGCCTGACAGTTCTCTACTTTCCCTGTTTTGATGTTGTTGTTGCTTTTGGTTTTTGTTTGGTTGTTTTTGGACCAGGATATCATCAGGGAGTGCAGGTTGGACTTGAACTTGCTAGATAGCCTAGACTGGCTTGAAATTCAAAATCATCTTGTTTCAGCCTCTGACACAGGTGCTGCATTGCACCACCGTGCTTGAAGAAGATTAGAAACTTTTCCTAAATAAATCAAGCCTTTCTTTTTAAACACAAAAAGTAATTCTGCAGATCTTCTAGAATGCTATGACATTCTCAGTCTACTGGATTTCCTGAAATAACATCTATGCATTTGTCCCCGGCAGCAGGTGGTGAGTGTAGCTGGCCTGCTGCTCGTACACCTCTGTGGTGCCACAGGTCTGTATGATCATCAATGCCTCTGAGCTATGAAAGGTGCAGTCAGGAATGTGACATGAAAATGGCACAGTCCCTCCCTTCCAGGGGCCTACTGCACATTAGAGGAAGTAAAATACATTCCTGACAACTTAAGTGCCTGGAGAGAAATCAGGGATTGCTTCGTGCACGGGGTTCGGTGAAGGCTGCATGGAGGAAGTGGCTTTTCAGCCAAAGCCTGACCACTTCCCACAGATAGGGAATAAGGGTTCAGAGGGTGTGGTTCCCGCAGCACAAGGAATGAGCCTGAGGCCAAGAGCCAATAGGAAAGAAAGAAACCTGAAGAAGAAACAGGTTGTTTTAAATGTTGATTGAAAAGCACATTCTCATGTTAAAAACATTAGAAAGTGAGAACAAAGTGCTTTCCTGATCTCCACAACATGGAATCTGATGAATTTGAAGGGGCATAATTTGTGAGTATAACAGCTGGGAACAGGTGGAATAGAAGCAGGTTAGTTACTTCAAGCAACCTGAAAGCCACAATTCTCGGCTAGCTTTTTTTTTTAGAGAGAGAGAGAGAGAGGGAGAGGAAGGGGAGGGAGGGAGGGACAGAGAGAGAGAGAGAGAGAGAGAGAGAGAGATCTCACTGTGTAGTTCAGACTGGCTCTGAACTCACTAGGTAGCCCAGGCTTGTCTCAAACTCACCCTCACTTGGGAGTTACTGCCTCCCAAGTGCTGGCATGACATGAGTATGCCCCCACACCCAGTAACATATTTGACTTTGAACAGGGAAATCACTGAAAGATTTTTGTTGGCAGTTGTCCATGTCCTAAGCAATAATTAGAATCAGTGATAAACTTGCCAGCGCTTTGGTTGAGTAACAACCGAAAGAAGAAAAAGAATTAAATGTTCTGAGTGCATAGATTAGGACATAGATTTGTATACTAAATTATTTTGAATGTTTTTCATTGAATCTCAGCCACCTTGGACAAGTAGCATTCGTCTTACCTTAGTGATGAGAAACTCAATCTTGGAGAAGATTAGAAACTTTTCCTTGATAAATCAAGCCTTCTCTTCTATGCTCAAAGAGCAAAACAATCATTAGATAATAGGAAATAGGAGGTAGTTCTTTCTAAAAGGAAAGATCAAGAGATGCGGCGAAAGGAAAGGGGGATGAGAAAGGAACACGTATGACCTCTACAAAAGGAATGTAAACATTATGTACAAATATGTACTAAAAAAAGCTTCCTTAACATGACGATTAGTTCATAATGACATAATATTCGTCAAGGAGTT
This sequence comes from Petromus typicus, assembly GCA_004026965.1. Lineage (NCBI taxonomy): Eukaryota > Metazoa > Chordata > Mammalia > Rodentia > Petromuridae > Petromus > Petromus typicus. Next base: position 22,322 of record PVIR01008569.1, read on the forward strand.
GAGGGAAAGCAGCTACCCAGCCAAGGACCAAAGTTTTCTGTTCTGTACTGTTTCCGGTGTAGAATTTGCCCGATTAAATTGTATCTATTTCTTCACATGCTTTCTCTCCATCCTCCAGCAGAGGGAGACACTTCCAAAACCCTATAGGCGTGGGACCCAATATGACAACAGGGCCTGCGACTGGGAAAGATTAAGTAGAAGACTGTCAATCAGCTGTGTTTTATTTTTAACTGACATAATAATTGTATGGGGTGCAACTTGCAGTGTTGATACATTTATGCAATATGAAGTGACCAATTCATGCCGATGAGTATATCTGTTATCTCACATGCCACTCCGTTCTTTGCAACGACAACACTTCAAACTCACTCTTAGCAGACTTGAAAAGTGTAATCCGTTAGCTGCAGCCACCATACTGTGCAAGAGATGACTGCAACTCTATCTCCTATGGAACTGACACATTGGCAGCTTCCATTTCTTACACTCCCTGGTGGAAACAGGCCACCTACAGCAGGTAGGCACCTTCCCCCTTGGGCTTCTCCGCAGTGCGATAGAAAGGGAATAAAAATCCTCCCCTAGCCTCCTTAACTGCCCATGCTGACATGTGTAAGCTGACATGTGTCCGTCCCTCTGGACCACAACCATTAATTCAATCTGCTTTAAGTGGTTTTCTCCTTCAACCAGGAGGGTAACAGTGTCATTTGGGGTGCCCCTCTCCCCAGTGCATAGAAATATGTGCCAACATGGAAGGTAGCGGCCTTTTTTTACTAATGGAATTCAGGGAAGGGAAATCAGAATGGTTGGTTCTCAGGTTGTTGTTTCATAATACAGAAAATACACATGAAGAAGCATCAAGATCTGGAAAAAGATCTGAAAGGTTACAGATATGCTAGACACTCGAGATGCAGAGAAAAAAGTACAGGAAATAAGCAGTAAACGTGACATACTTGGGGCAGAATCAAAAAAAAAAAAGAGAAAAGAAAAAGAAGAAGCAAGAGCCTGAAGGTCGCAGGGAGACTTCAGTTAACAGAGCTGGTGCTCAGAACTTCTCACCAGACCAGGGCTGCAGGGCGGGGAAAACAGGTCGAGTAAAACCAGACACTGCCGGTTGAGCCCGCAGGACTCCGGGGCGAGAAGCCCCCGAGGCTGTCGCAGAGCGTCCGGCCTGAGAACTGCCCCGAGGGAGCGTGAGCCGAGCAGGCGGGCCCCGCCCGAGCCATGCTCCGCAGGACGGGAGCTCCGCGCGCAGAGCCGCTGGCCGGCGCAGGGCCGCGCGCCGCCTCGCCCGCCTCGCCCGCCTCGCCCGCCTCGCCCGCCTCGCCCGCCTCGCCCGCCTCGCCCGCCTCGCCCGCCTCTCGCCGCCCTCCCTGCGGCACCATGCGGCCCCGGCAGTGGAGCGCGCTGACCGCCTTTGCCACGCTGCTCCCCCTCGTGCTCTTCAGCTTCTCCTGGTTCTGTCTGTCCAGGATGGCCAAGATGAGTAAGCGGCCCGCTCCGCGCCTGCCCGCGCCCGGGACCCCGCGGGGGCGACGCGCCCAGGCCCGGTCCGCAGCGGTTCGGCTGTAACGGACGCGCGGCCCGTCCCGTCCGCTCCGGGACGCGGGAGCCGGGCGCGCGTTCGGGATGGGTGGGCCCGGCCCCGGCCCCGGCCCCGGCCCCGGCCCCGGCCCCGGCCGGGCTTCCTCCCTCTGGAAACGTGCGGATGGTTGTCCGGCGGCCACGACTCCTCCAACCCACCTCTTTCCTCTCGCGTGGGGCCCGTCTCCAAGGCGCCCTGGACAAGCTGAAAGGAGGCAAGAGGGTGGAGAGACGCGGAAGGGCCGGATTTAGGGCCCTGGTCCGCACCTCGACCCCTTTAAATGAACCCTGAGGCTTGTGTGACCCACCAGTTGGAGTACAACATTCCACTTTGTCCTCAACAGGAGGCGTCTGTCCCGCAAGCACAAGTCAGAGTTGCCTGGTTAAATCTGAATTTCAGATAAACAATAAAATTTTTCGTGTAAAAAGTTGCATGGGACATAGTTGCTCTAAAAAATATTTATTGTTTATCTGAAATTCAGATCTGTCTTATTTATCTTTCAACTATAGTTGTTTATAGTGGTGTTTGGAGTGGATATCCTTGTGCTTTTTAAGATTTAGGAACACTGGCTGGGGATTTAGCTCAGTGGTTCAGGCACCTTTGTTGCAAAAGAAAGGGCCTGGGTTCGATCCTCGGTCACTACATACAATACTGGGCGTGGAGGGAAAAAAAAAAGAGATTTAGAAACACTCGGACTTATTAACTCAGGTTGCTTCAAGTTCAATTTTCATTTCTCCAACTGAACACATTTATGACTTCAGTGTGAACTGAGTAATACAGCAGTGATGCTGGGGGTGGAGTTTGGAAGCAGCTTTACATTGAGTCTTAATACTACATTTTTATCATTATGTACACAAAACGTACAATTCTATCTCAGTGAAATACTAGAAAGTACATTATAGACCTCTACTCTTTCATTTTATATTCTTTCTCCGTTCTTTCCTTTTCTTTTTTTCTTTTTTTTTTTTTAGGTTTTTTGAGACTGTCTCGCTTTGTAGTTCAGGCTGGCCCTGAGCTCAGCCTCGAATTCACATCACAGCAATCCTCCTGCCTCTACCTCCCAAGTGCTGGGATTACAGGCGTGAGTCACCACGCCCGGCACTGTAGTATGTGGTACTACTGATTCCTGCTGGGCGTGAGTCTCCTCCACGCCCAGTATTGTATGTGGTTACCGAGGATCAAACCGGGGTCCTTGTAAGACAGGCCCCGGAACCACTGAGCTAAATCCCCAGCCCTCCCCGTTATTTTCTTTAAAGACTATTAAAATGTGTTTTTATTCATCAGTACAAACAGTAAGCACATTTATAACAAAAATAAATGATTTTTTGTAACCAGAATGGTATCCTAGGAGGACATCTTAGTATAGTGAATAGTCTTTGTTTTTTTGAGACAAAGTGTCATTTTGTAGTTCAGGCTGTCCTTGAGTTCACCCTTGAACTCAGAGCAATCCTCCTGCCTCTTCCTCTCAAACTCTGGAATTACAGGCGTGAGCTACCACCCCCAGCATTGTGGTATTTGGTACTGATTGCTAGTGGGTGCCACATCTGGCATTGTTGTTTGCAGTTACCAGGGATCAAACCCAGCCCTTGAGCTTGCAAGGCAGGGCCCAGAACCACTGAGTTAAATCTTCGATCTAATATAGTTAATTTAACTAAGGATTGAGATTCATACAAACACTGTGGTCTTTTTTTTTTCTAGTATTAACCAGAAGTTTACTTCCTTTAAGGATTTAGATTCCCATCATTCATAGATACAGGTTCCAAAAATGATATGTTACTTGCTATTTCTTAGCAAATAAGTCACAGTTTTTGTGTTGTGTACGTTCATCATGTTAATAATTCATTAACTTTTTTTCAACAAATGTTGAAATTCTGTGAGGACAAGGGTTTTTAAATTTTTTTTCTTTTTGAATCTTGTGCTCACTGCTTTGTCCCTAGCATCTGGAAAATTGTGCAGCAACTAATTAGCATATTAAATATTTGTTGAAAAAGTGAGTGATTGAATACATAAGTAAATGACTGAATTTACCAAGTACCTGTTTATATTGTAGGCACTAAGTTGACAACACCACCATCCTGTTCCTGGATCTTGTTATGGTCGGGGAAATACATGTACGTGACATGTGATTACTGTCTGATGTTAGGTGCAGGCAGGAACAGGAAGGACTTACACTTTGAAACTCATCAAACTTGGTACTCAGCATTTTGAGTCAATTTTGTCCCAGTATCTGTTGTTTGTTTGCACAACAAAATTGGTGCCAGTTGTGTTGTGACTTACTACTCTCTCAGCCAAAACAATTTGTTGGGTACTCTTTGCTTTTAGTATTCTTTACTCTTCCCAAAACCAATTAATGAAGGTTACAAAGGAACCGATGTGTTTTGATATTGTTGTCAGAGAAGGATTCTCTATGGACGTTATATTTGAGCAGATTTCTGAATGAAGTGAGAAGCAGTATGTGCAGATATTTGAGGAGGAAGGCTTTCAGACAAAGGGAAAAGCTTATGCAAAGGCCCCAAGTTAGTTGGATGCTATTGACTTCTGAGGCCATAATGAGGCCATAAGTTTTCCACTGAATAAGGCATGAAAAGGTTTTGTGCAAATGTGTGGTATGATCTTATTTTTATATTTAAGTGATTGTTGGATTTGGATTCTGAAAGAAAGAAAAAAATCATAGAGTGTGCCAAGGATTTTTGGTTTCTCAACCTGAGTACTACTGACATTTTGTACTGGATAATTCTTTTGGTGATTAATAGGACATCCTATGTGGAATATTTACAGAATCTATCAGCTCTATTCAGTAGATGCTAGTAACCGTGTCCCTGCCCCAGTTGTAACAATCAATGTTTGAGAAGCATTAGAGGTATAGTTTGGATCTAAAATGCCACCCAAAGTCCACATGCTTGGGGCTTGGTTGCTGGCTGCCGGCCCTTGGAAAGGGACTGGACTGTGAGCTCACTGGTCTGCCCACTAGAAGAATCTATCAATGAGTCAGATGGACAGGTTCATAGAAGAGTGGGCTGTTCGTAGGCAGGGCCCAGGTGAAGGGCAAGAGTCACAGATGTATACCCTTGGGAATTATATATTGTCCCTTGCCCCTTTCTTTGCCCCTTTCCTCTACTGTGTTTTTCAATTGTGGTATTCTTCTCCCTTGCCACAGGCCTAAAAGCTATGGCACAGCTGATCAAGGCCTGAAGGCTCTGACATCGTAAGAGGAAATAAACACTTTCATCTTTAAGTTGTTTTTCTCTTGTCACAATGATAAAGAACTACCATAACTGATTTAAACAGCTAAGAAATGGAGTTCCCATTTACTGAACTGCTGAGATTTGGAAAGGAACAGATGTTGCTGGTAAAATCAGTATTTCTGTTATGCATGAAGTACCCATTCAAGATTCTTGCGAAAGAATAGAATAGGCCATTGGATATGTCAGGCTGGATTAAGACTGAAAACTCACCACACTGTATCTAAGGCCATGAAATAGGATGAGATCATTCAGGGGATAGATGGAAAATTCCCAAGCAGTAAGCCTTGGGGAATTCCAGTGTTTCACCATCGAGGGAAAACAAGAAAAGAACTAAGCTAAGAAGATATCCCAGGGAGAAAAGCGTAACATCACAGAGAAAGTTCCATGGTGCAGTAACCAATTGGAAAGGGTTCCCTGGGCAGTTTGTGGTAAAATGGGAAGGCAGAGGCTGGAGGATCTACCACCAAGTCTCTGACCCTCCCGAGTGTGGTGTTTTTCTCCTCTTCCCAGAAGGTAGCTTTCATATGTGCCGCTTCTCTAGGCACGTATTGTTCTATTGTTGCAGCAATAGCTTTCATTTTTTCATTTATTATTATTACCATTATTATTTTTTGCAGAACCTGGAGCCAGTTTGGGCCATTGTGCTTGCAAGGTGGGCATGGTACCACTTGAACTAAATCCTCAGTCCATTTTTTTCTTAAACAAAGCAAAACAAAACTACCCTTACAATTGTAGGCAGTGGAAACTTCCAGACCAGTTAAAAGTTTATGTCCCAGATGGTCACTGTATGCTTTCTGCACGTTGTACTGGCTCTAGCAATCAGTGGTGTACCCAGCTCCAAGGAGGGAAGAAATTGATGGGTACCTGTTGGCAGATGACAGCTCACTCTTCAGAAAGTCCGGTGAGGTGGAGGATGTTGCTTAGCCATCTTTGAAATATAGTGTGCCGCAGCCTTTCTCCTCCCCTGTTCTTCTGCTCTGTGATTGAATGGGAAGGGATAAGGAAGATGAGGTTTCCCTGGGAGAGCAGCATGTCAGTTTCTCCTTCTCTGAAAGATGCTTCTGTGTGGCAGACATCCAGTGCTGGCTGGGTAGTGGAGTGGTTTGCGGCAGCTTGGAAGGGCCTGCTGGATCTCCTCATTGCCCACGTCCAGCGTGGGCCATCCCCTGTGCCAAATGCAAGTCTTTTCTCCTTCTTCTCTTCCCAGGGGCTCTAGCTGCTGAGTCTTTTGCCTTTCAGGTTCCCCATTGTGGTTCTCCTGCAATACCCGCTGGGGTCTAGTGACTTGAGCATCTTTGCCACTAGAAGTTGTGAACTTGGGGGCAATTTCACAGATGCACTGCCTGGACTTAGTAGGTCCTGACCTTCTCTCTCCTTGTAGCTCCTTGTAGCCCCAGGGGTTGGGCAGTTTTGAGAGTAATTTGTGAATCAGTGAAGAAAGGTCTCATTCTGGAGCATCCACACGTGATTTTTTCAAATTTTCTCTTCCTTCGGTGGAGAGAAAACAGTACACCTCATACAAATGGATGACTATATAAATATAACCAAGATGTCTAGCCTTGGGGGAATATATTGCTATTGCCTTCTATGGCGAAGAGCTGGGGAGGAGGATTCCCCAGATGATGCTCTTAACAGCAGAATCCAGGCTCTAAACGTGGGCTATTCAAAGCACTGCCTGGTGGAATTGAATTATGTGTAGAACAACACTGTATGCCAGTAGTGACAAGTAAAGATGTGTGCATAGCGTGGGGAGTAAATCTTCTAAATTTTACCAATGTCGAGAAATGATAATATACTCATAGCAGTTTGGAAGGCTAAAGCAAGAGAATCTCACATCTGAGCCCAGTCTGAGCAACTCAGTGACTAGAGATGATGTCTCAGAACAGCTAGGACTGGTGGCTGATGGTGTAGCTCAAGTGAGGGCTCTAGGTTCAATCCCTAGTGTTGCAAAACACAAGAACAAAAAGTGAGAATGTAAGAATTTGTATTAGACTATCATAAGTCAAGAATTCATGTTAAAATTTGTAACCCAACCACTAAAATAATAGAAAATAATAATGAAATAATAGATAATAATAATAAAATAATAGAAAAATAATCTATCACTAATTATATTAAATGCTACAAATAACTATCATTAATTATATTAAATGCTCCAAAATGAAATTAACTTATTTCTGGCTGAATAGAAAACAAAATCAAGCTTGATGCTTACAGGAGGCATATTTGAATTCTAAAGATAAATTTAGGGTACAGAAAAAGAGGATGTTATTAGAACCTGAGCAGTAAGTATTGGAAGAAAATGTGTGAGAAAATATACTCTCACATCTAAGCCAAAACTTAATAAGTATATGAACACCAGTAAAGCGTAATGTAACATGAATAATTCATTCAATAATGAACCTAGAAAAAAGTCATTAACAAGCAAGAAAATACTACTATTTCATACCATGCTGATTATTTTAAATCAGGAATTTAGACATTTGGAGAGGATATCAAATTTTAGGAATAAACGTCCCTTGAAGAACTATATATTTGATCATTTCTATTACAAAATACACACTTTATATGTCTTAGCAAGTCTACTGTACTAGTACATTCTTATTAATGGTTTATAACCAACTTGTGATCTCATATATTAAGACTTCTATTATACAGGTTAAATATTTTATATAATACTCCTACTACCAGATATATCCGAGGGCAGTGGTGGTGAACGGATGGCACCTGTGTGTATCACTGGAAAGCTCTGAAAGGTTCATCATCATCACTGCCTTAGGCAAACTCTTGAACACATTTACTAGGATGCATACACTGGAATATTCTTGGTGCATAAATGTTCTTCTAATATTGTTGGACAACAAGAGGAGAGATGAACATATTGTAAGACAGTAAAATTTTTACAGCAGTTAAAATGAACAAACTAGAGGTTTGCCCATCAACTATGAATGAGTCTCGAAAGCATATATTAAAAAGAAGCAAGTGTAAAAGAATACATATATTCATTCTTGTCGTGAGGTACCCTGTCGTGGCTACCTCTCAAGTCATTTACCTTTTACGGTCATTTTGATTTGAGGAAAGAGCCGGAAGTCACGTGGTGCAGCATTTGGCGAACAGAGTAGATGGGAGGCATTGTAATGCTTTTATGAGCCTGCTTTTCTGCCTTTAGTGGCAGCACTCATGAAATTCTTGTTCACATCTCCTAAAGCATTAAGATGTATATTATGTATTTGATATACGTATGACTGTATTGACAGACATATTTTACATTTTTTTCTCTTATCACAGAAAATTGTCATCTGATTGCTACATATATAAATATGTACCTTTGTTTTTTCTTTGCAGGTAATCAATTAACTAGTTGTAAAAGCCACATTTTGGAGTTTAATGAAAAAATGGTACAATTAAAAAATAAAAGTGAAAGTAATAGTCAACTTCTCAAAGAAGTTTTGAATGTCATGCAGAATGAAATGATGAAGACAACAGATCTGTCAGGATCCTCTGGTCTGTGTTGCTTATTTGTCTTATGTTTTGTTTTTGGAGATTTAGATGAAATGCCTTATGAGTTTTAGGCGTTTTCCCTCCATAGCCATAACTAAATAAGTACCGTTCTCTTACTGGGAGGCGATGTAACTGACACGCTGTCCTTAACGCTACTTGAGCAATGGTCTGCTGTCTGTGAACTACACCACACGGTCCTCTCAAAACAGAGCTGTGGACGGAACCAGGAATATATGATTACACATGGAGCCTCAGACTCCGGAAAACCGAGTCATTCCAAGTGCATGTGGTTGAAGGAGCCGGTGAACCCCAAGACCACCAGTGCTCGAGGGCTGCGCGTTATGGTCTTTGTTCCTTGTTTGTTGTGCTTTCTGTTAATGCTCATTCCCTAGACAACCATCTAGATGACCATCAGTTTACACGCTGTCTTGGTTACCCACATCCTCGAAGAGACTGGAGACTGAGAGTTTACTTAAACGTGGTGTTCTGGCTTCCCCAGATGTTATGGTTAACTGTGTCTATCTTTTTTTTTTGCAAATAATGAGGTTTCTCTTCCCCCTGTCCCGATCCTGACCTGTTGTCCTTGTGACTCCGTTTTACCGATATAAGAATCTGCTTCCCGCCCAATAAGCTTGCCATTAGCATCTAGCTTCTGTTCACTTTCATTGTGTCTGTCGTCCTCTTCCCAGGAGCCCTTCTCAAGAGGGAGACCCTCACACACAGCCAGCTGCCGGCTACCCCCTCCCACCCCTCTTCCCTCCTGCCTTCTTCCGCTCAGTCAGCAAGCAGCCCTCTTGGTCCATTTCCTGGCCGACTCACACATCTGTTCCCATTTTCCATCGCTACCTCCAGGACACTGGTCAGGCCATCTCAGCGACTCATCAAACTCCTATTGTTCTTTCTTCTCACCTGCCTTATATCCACCGTGGTCAGAGTGAAGGTTGTAGCATTCTGAAAATAAACTGTCAGTTCCTTGGCATTATTCCAACATAAAAATTCCAGCCGTGTGCTTCTCCTCTGTCCGCTCTTAACCGTTGGCACCCACTGAGCCGCTGTCTGGCTGCTGTACAAATGCAGCCGCGCTGTGACTGTGAGTCACCCTGTGAGTCTGGCTTCTTCCCTTTAGCACAGGTACGTGGAAATTGTTGCGGGAGCACTTGCTCCTTCCTCTTTTACTGCTGAGTAGCATTTCATTGTATGGATGTACAATGGATACAGTTTGCTGATATTTTCACCAGGTGAAGGGCATTTGAGTTGTTTTGGCTTGGGGCAATTACGAATCAACATTGCTAGAAGTATTCATTACAGGATTTTTTTTTCAAAGTTTTAATTTTTTTAAGGCTTACAACTAGAAATGAGATGGAGGTGGTATGTCAAGTTATGTTTAACTTGATAGAACCTGCCAGACTGCTTTGCCCAGGGGGCAGGTGCCAGGGATGATGCCTGAGGGGTGATTCCCCCCCAGTACAGGGAATCAAACTTGCACTTGTGAGGGAGGCATGGTGCTACTGAGCCACATCCCCAGCCCAGAACATACCATGTCGCATCCTCTGCAACAATTACATTTCCAGTCACTCCTGTGGCCATTCCAGTGTCCTCAATTTGAAGTATTAATCCTCCTGTGACTAGTGATGTTGCACATTTTTATGTGCTCATTTGCCATCCAGATATCTCATTTGGTAAATATCTCTTCAACTCTTTTCCCTTTTTAAAATTTTTAAATTGAGTGGTTTGCTTTGTTGTAGAGTTGTAAGGGTTCTGCATAACATCCTGGATATATAACTAAGTTAGTCTACGGATTAACTTATTAACCCTCATTTAAAAAATTTGTGTCAGAGAGAAAAAAAAATCCTCATGGGCTAAAAACTCAGAAGCCCTATTTACTTTCTTTTTCAGATGTTTCAGATGAGACAGAAGTGGATATCCTGAGGGAGGCTGAAACAATCTCTGATATATTTGAAGACATTAAGTTCTTTCTTCCTCATCTGAGGAAAGTCAAAAGGATTTATCCTAAAGTAATCATTGGCAAAGGGAAAACAGGCGGTAAGAAACATCACAGTTGGAAAGCTGAATAGATATTTTGATCTTTGTAGGGTATACTTTCACATTTGAAAGTGTAACTCACTAGTATCATAGACAAGTTGAGAGGAGACCACCCTGTCAGCATTCAGAAGGCCATGGATGTCAGCAGCTGAGATATTGCCTAGTCTGGCGGAAAAACATATTTGCATAAATATTTAGTGATCTAATGTAAAGTTCCACTGTAATACAGAGTCTTTTTGAAAATGAGTCAATATAGGTCAAATATACATTAAACATCTGCTAAATACTTGACAAATCTTTTCTCTTTGGTTTTGAAAACCTATTTGTTCTTGGCTGTTTTCCTGTTTCCCTCTCTTTTTTGGGATGCAGATCAGCAAAAGTTACCGAGAGGCAATATTTCATCCTTGAAGCGTGAGCTCAGTTACACAAAATAAGAAAAAAAAATGGTGTTTGAAGCAAGGATATCAGGCCAAGGCTCAGAACTCTGTCCCAGAGCAGCAGAAGCCAACCCAAAAACTGTACCAGGGCTGTGCGTTCCATCCCCCTGAGGCTTGATTCCCAGGTCACACAGCCCATAAGAATCAGTGTCAAGGGCACCTTAGGTCTAAACTCAGAGGCAAACAGTAGACCTTGAATCTAGGAGAACGTGCTTTGGACCTGAAGGCAAGCAAAGATTTCTCAAAAGAACCCCAAAAGGATAAACTATAAAGGAAAGGATGGCTACATTGCACCACATTAAAATTAAGAATTTCTGTATATCAGGAAACGCAATATTGAAAAAGGAACCCAGAATGAAGGATATTTTTTCCACACATGACAAACAAGAGACTCATTGTCAGAATATATGGTGAGCATCAGTAAACCACCTGAGGAGCCATGTGTTCACAATCTGTATTCCCAACAAGGTTGCAATGAATTCAAGGCCAATCTAATGGCCCTAATGGTTCAAATTCAATAGTAAACAAAACATTAATTCTTACTGCTTTCTCCAAAGTTCAATCTCTTTAAATAAACATTTCTCAGTTTGTTGCATATTATGGCCCTAAAATAATCATTAGAACAATTTCTGTTTTAGTTTTCTAGCTACTTTTTAGGAAAATGATTTTTTCGCTTAGCCATTGCGAAAGTGCTCATTTTCTGTGAGGTGAAATTGAGGATGGAGAGGCTGTGCTGTTCTCTCCACTCACACGGCTGGGAGCCGGGGCTCCATGACTGGACACTGGCACAATTCCTTGATGACATCTCAGTGCAGTCTCCTCAGGACAACACTGGCCGCTCTTCCTCAGCACTTCACTGATTGGGCAAGAAAAGCCACTTCAGCCCTTCCATCAAACCACTCAGACATTACTTCACACATGTTTCTCACTATTAAAAATATTTTAGAGTCTTTTCACTGTTTAGTTCCAGTGTCTCTTCAGAAAGAAGGGTAGAGAATCAGCCATTGTGTGACAGTTTGCACCCACTTACGTGAAAACTACAGTAAGTGGCCAGTATTTCAGTATCTTCATTGCACCAAAGTCTTCCAACGTAAAAACATTGAGTATATTTAATACATTGACTAAAATATAATCCACTGGAAGTGGGAATTCCCTCCATCAGACAGTGAAAGAAGTGATAGTATAGGGTTATCCGATTCAAGCATAGAAAGAAGTACAGAATTAATGTTGCTGTGTTTTGATTTGTGCCTTGAAACGATGCTTCCATACTCCTTTGTGTGCAGTTTCTTTCGCACTAGGTATTCCCACTGTCAGCAGAGGAAATCACACCTACCTGAAGCAAACGCTGAACTCTGTTGTCTCCAGGATTATGCCAAAGGAAGAGAAGGATACTGTAGTGATCATCTCGGTTTCAGATGTATGTATGAAAAAGAAAAAGTTCTTATTCTCACCCTGTCATTTCGAAATTCCTTTCCTCAGTGGAAATCACTTTATCATTTTTTTTTAAATTCTAAAATTTTAAAAAGTGGACACCATATGTCTGTTTTGGGTTGCAGGTAATGTCCTTAATACTATTTAGTACCACTGAGAAAAAATTACATATGTAAGTCTACAAAGAAAACTAAATGATTTAAAGTGAGATAGACAATTTTGCTAAATTTGAATCACCTCTTATAGTGCATTCGTGTATACTATAAGATAAAGAAATTATATTTACAAACAGAACACTAAAATTGATGCTACAGAAATAAGACTTGCTTAGCCTAATAGAACATTGATATGTTACCACACATGGTGGTGCCTGCCTGTGATTCTAGCATTTGGGAAACTGAAGTAGGAAGATCTGTAAGTTCAAGGCAAGCCTGGGCTACCTAGTGAGTTTAAGGCTATCAATAATGATATTTTTAAACATTGGTATACATATCAAAAATAATTTATAGTAAGCCATAAAAATTCCCATGGAAGGAGGGACTCCTTCTTCTGCCTGAGAGATTGTGGAATTTTTTTCTAGGCAGTGTTTACAACCTGTGCTGCATTCTTGTAAAGTAGGTATCAATCCTGATCTTACAGGTGAAGGAATAAGAGCTTAAAGATAATTAAATCATTTTCTCAGTATTTAAAGATTCACATCTAGATGTCTCCAAATGCTCCAAAGGTTTCTGTTTTATCCCTAGTACTATTATGGCAATCATGATAGAACTTGAAACTTTGAGTAAAATGATTGTAGTGCCATGTACATATTAGTACCATATGACTTTTTGGAGGGAATTTGGCAACATGCATCATACTTAAAACATGTAAATCTTACGTTTCAGAAATCTAAATTCTGGGACCTTATCATTAGTAGATAATTAGGCAAGTTTTTAGAAATGATAAAAAATATAGCCTTTTAGTATAATAGTTAAGACTACAGACTCTGTATCTGGATTACCAAGGTTTAATGTTAACTTCTGCACTTTTTGGCTTGCAAACTTGGGCAACTTATTTAAGTTCTCTGTGCTTACTTTCCTTGTCTATTAAATGATGTCAATACCATCTGTTTCCCAGGGGTGTTCAAGGATGATGGTAATATACTTAAAGTGCTTGGACTTAAAATGATACAGCAAATACTCATTTCAGTGAAATATTGCTTTAAGGTGGCAAAATACTGGAAGAAACCAAAATATCTACTAATAAGCAACTGGCAAAATATTTTATTTTAGATCTCTAAATACAATACTCACTCATCATTAAAAGGAAAAAGAGTATTTCCACACACTGATATAAAATCACATCCCTATTTTGCTGAATGTGAAAAGTGATAATGCATCACATAACATAATATGTTTTATGTCAAATGAAAAGAGAAAATACACATATAGGAAAAGTAAACGTGTAAAGAAAATATACATACCAACTTTAGAGTATTCATCAGCTTTTTGTCTCTGTGACAAAACACTGAAGTTAAACAACTTAGAGGAGGAAAAGTTTATTTTGGTTGACAGTTTTGGGGGTTTCAGGCTACGGAGAGCTGATCCACTGTTTTTATGCCTGAGGCAAGGCAGAAATACTAGGACGGAAGGACATGGTGGAGAAAAGCGACTCCACTCATGGCAGCTGGAAAACAGTGAGGTATGGAGGTAGAGTCTCAGTGTTCCCCTCAAACTCATGTCCTCAGTGACTGAAGGCTGGAGACCAGCCCTGAACCCATGGCCTTTGGGAGACTTTCAAGACCCAAACCATAGCATCTAAAATAATGGTCTCCAAAATATAAATAATGTTTATCTCTGAATGGTAGGAGGCAGAAGAATCGATGTTATTCTTTCTTTATTGCTTAAACTTCCTATAAAAAGAAAACCCTCAGAACAAAATTTTCAGCAGAATAAGTACTGTAAATACAAGATTAAACACTTTTTCTGGTTCATCTCAGTTTCATTTAATATATTGGAAGCCCATGCATAATCTCCCAAGACATTTTGACATATTCTAGATTTTATAGTCTTTATTTATTGGCTTTTTGCACCATGCACCGTGTTTAAAATGTTTAGGCAAATAAGATACTGGGCGACCAGCTTAAAAGTAGAATATGGAAGGTTTAAGAAGTAAAACTATCATGGTGTTTAAAGTAATATCTTTTAAAGTTGATTCAATTTATGGTTATCTTAAGAATTTTAGCTACTGTAATAGACTTGGATATATTATGTCTGATATTTTTGTTTTGTTTTTAGTTTTTTTGAGACAAAGTCTCGCTTTGTAGTTCAGGCTGGCCTTGAACTCACTATGTAGTTCAGGCTAGCTTTGAACTCATGGTAATCCTCCTGCCTCTGTCTCCCAAGTGCTGGGATTACAGGTGTGAGCCACATGTCTGCTGTGTCTGATATTTTTAAACAACCTGATTATATATAGTCAGAGCTGCCTTTTAAAGTGATCAGTTTTGAGAATAGAACTATCATTCTTTAAAATATTTTCAGAATTTACATTGGAAACATGGGCTCTTGGCCACATCTTGTAAATGGAATCATTTTGGGGTTTTTTTTGGTTTTTTTCTTTTTTAATCCCAGTGGGATGAAATATCATAAGCATTTCACAGGTGAGTTTGTGGTCTAAGTTAGTTCAGTGTTCAAAGAGCAGCAAGTTCCCAAAGTTTAGAAGAAAATCTGGGAGTCAAGTTGAATAATACTGTCACAGAATTTGGTGTAATTTTAAAGTAAGCTTATTGTCATACAGTACTCACAAAATGAAGACATTTTCCAAAACAGTAGTTCTTTGAAATAAATCATTTCAAGTTGACCACTTTGAGAGCAAAACATTTTTAGATATAGAAGATTCTGTGTACTAATGTTGAAGTGTAAAAATAGTAATTGTTCATACTGTAAGAGAAAAGAATAAAATATTTTCTGTATTAAAGTAACATTTTTTAAAGTGCATGTTCTAAAAAAATCCTTATAAAACATGAAAAAGCTAGAAAATATGAAGACATTAACCTTTCACATATAGCTTTACATAGAGCACAAATGTTTTTAATAAAACCATAAAGCATACTTACTTTCATTAAACTTTTCTTCACTTTCAGAGCAATGGAGAGTATGTAAAATCTGTAATTGACATGGTTACAAAAAAGTAAGTAAGGCATGAGGAATTATAAAATTAGCTGACCTTTCATTTTTCTATCCTTCTTTCTTTTGTCCAATAGTATCGTTGTTTGTTAATAATCATATCTGTTATAATTAAAGTAGCTGTGCAGAATGGACCGATAGCCATTAGTAGGCAGAGATGAGGTATAGCTTACCTACTTATAACTTGTAGATTATTGCTGTTATAATATATATCCTTCATGAAATCTATTGCAACTGACAGAAACTGCTAAATGGTGTTCAAAACTCTATTGCGTTCCCTGCTACGTGGGGTACAATCGCTGTAACCAGCCAGAGCAGATACGGACAAATAAATACAAAGTTATGCATCAACCTAGAGGCTATAGAAGGGACTCAGCCTTCTAAATTCTTATGTTCAAATGAGCAGTACAATTCGTTACAAACAAATCGCAGTGCAGAGGTTGTCCTTATCCAATGGTATGGGGAAGACAATAGACAAGAGAAGTGGTATTTAACTGTTTTTCCAAATATGAAAAGGATTTTCTCATCTGGACATGACACCCACACATGCAGTCTCAGCATTCTGGGGGCAGGGGAGCAGGAGAATCACAAGTTCAAGCTCGTCCTGGACAATTTCGCAACTTAGACACTGTCTCAAAATTTAAGAAAGCTAAGGATGTATGTGATTCAATCCTCAGTACCAACCCCTCCTCTGACACATATACATAGAAGAAAAGAAGAAAAACTTTTTCAAGGTAGTAATTGAGCTGAATCTAAGTATGTAACTAGACCTACTTCAGGAAGACAAAAATACAATGTACTTTAAAACATTGAAATCAATGAGGAGTAAAGCGTTTTTTAAAAAAAAAAAAAAACTCATAGAGAACAGGTTAGTGCTTAATCTTCTTGTTGTCATGTGACTCAAATGCAAAGCTAACATCTGTTCTCTATCTGGCAAATTGTGATATTTCTGAGTTCAAATCAGGTTACAACATTTTGTCATTGGCATTTCCAAGGTCACGAAGTATCCTGAGTTTCTGTAATGAGAAGCTTATTTTAGCAGCATCATTCCCTGACAAAGTGTGGCCTGCATTTCACAGCAATGACCTTCCTCATTGTTTCGGTGAGAAATTCACCCTCACCGACTTTCTTGTGCATCTGGGGCCTCCGGCAGTGAGGTTGTCAACATTCCTGTGGACAGCTGGCACGGAATCACACTAGTCACTGCCAGTATTATTGCTTTCCACACTGTTGTCTGACCACTGACTCCCTCTTTCAATTACCCACTTTTATGAAATGCCACATGAGTTTGTTTATAGCAAAGAGATTCCTGAGACAACACAACACAACCACAATGAAGTGAGTAACGGAGGCCCGCTGACTGTGGTTTTGGCTGTTATCTCACCAACACACAGTCCTTATGATTGGGGTATTCAGAATGATGTCCGGGGAATGGCAGGTATCACACAATATTGACGTCATGTAGATATATATCTATATAGATAGATATAGATATAGATAGATAGATAGATAGATAGATCGATTGATCTTTGACCTGCTTTTTCTCTTAGGTGAAGGAAAATAAATAAAAATTTGCTTACAGTGTTAACATTTCAATAAACAGTGTAATACCTAAACTTAAATCCTTCTTAGAATTGTATTATTTGTCTTAAAACTTTAAGATCATTTAAAGTTCTCTCTGGTCTCCCATCCTTTATGTTGATACAAGATTCATATTACAGGTTTTGTGAGCAGTATTTTATGGATTTTAGTGATGTCATTGTTGGTTTATCAGTACTAACTTTTAAAACTAAGGGTAGCTAAAAAATAACGCACAGTTCTCTAAACAGTTGTCAGTGAGTATGAGCTGTAGCCCTGGTTTTTGTTACTCTCCTCGCAGAAGCCACAATGCTATAGTCAAAAGGACTTTTACTAAATACCAATTTATACATTTGAAAACCAATGTATTGCTTTCTTGGAACTATTGTCACTGCATTAATTACAGTATTTTGAGCATTAGCATATACCTCTGATTATAA
Source organism: Petromus typicus (assembly GCA_004026965.1). Classification (NCBI taxonomy): domain Eukaryota; kingdom Metazoa; phylum Chordata; class Mammalia; order Rodentia; family Petromuridae; genus Petromus; species Petromus typicus. The sequence goes on from PVIR01008569.1 coordinate 39,740, forward strand.
ACTTTTTAAAAATATCAAAGTAGCTGTAATTTTTACAAGTGAAACTTATTTCAAGTGTTAATTTTTGGTATGCCTGCCATTAACTTAGAATTATGTAGCTAAAAAGTGGTGGTTATATGATATTGGTACCATGTAGCAACATGAAATAATTCAAAATCACAATATTATATGGACATACCTAAAGAAATTGTGTTTCAGTATTTATGTTGTTTTGCCTAATTAAATATTCAATAAAAAATGTCCATTTACTTCTATTTACAGATTCAAAAGACAAGTGGTATCTGGATTGCTAGAAGTTATTTTAGTACCTGACTATCTTTATCCAAGTGTGTTACATGAGGAACCAGCTGATAGCTCACAAAGACAGAGGCGGTAGGACCTCATAGAGAGTAGAACTGCCTTTGTCCCATTTCCTCACTCAGACTCAGTATCCAACCCTAACAGCTTAAAGGAGGGCAGATTTATACTGGCTCACACTTTAGTCAACAGTCAGTTGGTGGCAAAGCAGAAAGGGCCTGGGGGAGAATAGTGCACACATAGTGGTGACCGGGGCTTGGCGAGAGGAGGAGATACTGCCTCCAAGCCGGGCTCCTGTGACCTGCCCGTCTGACAGAGTCCCACCCCTACAAGCACATGTAGCCACAAATCCTTAAGTGTGTCCAAGCACTGATGCACACAGTGCTCCCAGGAACCAAGCAGCTTGCAAAGGCTCCACCTTGGAATGCAGGAAGCTTTGGAGGGACATTCTAAATCAAAACCATGACAAGTATGCAGAATAGCTGACTTCACTAAAGAGATCCTGGAACCAACGTCTGATAGGCACTACCACAAACACAGTTTGCACTGGAGACAGCTCCTGCTGCCCTGGAAAAGCTGCCTCACGCCTCACGCCTCACTTTCCACTCCATGTGCAGTAACCATTCAGGAACACGGGGCTGGAGGCCTGAGGTCAAGGGTGGCAGGAGTACTTCCCCACAGGAATGGACAGCAGCTGAAATCCGGGTCTCCAACCCCCAGGCCCTGAGTCAGTTGTTAAATATTTACCAGCACACTGTTGACTGCGCTCATGTTCCTACAAATTATGAGCAAAGCCACAAAGAAAGAGTTTATAAATCACTCCTCCTGGATTCCAGTCCCAGATTTTCTCTTTGCTGGTTGTGGTAGGTGAATGTTTACTCTTTTTTCCCTCTATACCTTCCTCAAGTTCTCAATATATTTAGTGAAAAATTTCATATATGAATTTCTACAGAGTAATTATGAGAATAAAATATGTTGATTATAAAGGAAACATGAAAGATTAAATGCTCTGTACATATTTCATTTTTGAGTAATAAATGTGCTAGCTATTAAGAAAAATACAGATATTTGGTTCCTCAAAACTAAGAAAGGCACATCAAAAATCAGAAAAAGATTTTATCCCAAGGAGCCTACTCACTTTGCTCTTGTTTTAAAATTATAAGCAGTGCCAGGCATAATGGTACATGCCTGTAATCCAGCACCTTGGAGACTGAGGCAGGAGAATCACAAAGTTTGAGGCCAGCGTGGACTACATAGGGAGTTCAAGGCCAGCCTGAGCTACAGACCAAGACCCTGTCTCAAAATAAAATAAAATGACATAAAAAAGAATGTAGTATGACAGCGCCTAGGGCTTTTTGTTTAGCACTTTTTTTTTTTGTATGAGGATGGAACTCATGACCTCACACTTTTGAGGCAGGTAGTGGAACCACCGAACTAAATTCCCAGATTGTTTAGCTTTTAATTAGTGACTTACATAATTCCTAGATCTTACAGTCATGAAGCTGGGGCTCATCCTAGACCATTTTTTTTTCTTTAAAACATTTTTTTGAGACAGAGCCTCACTGTGTAATCCAGGCTGTCCTGGAACTCACTGTGTAGCGCAGACTGGCCTTAAACTCACAGCAATCTGCCTGCCTCAGCCTCCCAAGCACTGGGATTATAGGCCTGCTCCAACAGGCCTGCTCACATCTATTTTTATCTTAAAATGTCTCTTCACATCCTCTTTCTTCTCCCCACTCCACAACCTGAAACCGACGTCATCCACACAGATAATTTGCTGTCCTCAGTCCTCACGGAAGCTTGCTCCTCCTCCAGGCATTGCAGGTCCTCTATAACGTGGTCACTGCCACCTTCGCCATGGCCAGCGTTGTCCCCATGAGCTTTCTGTGCTCTGTAATGAAGGATGCATCCTCTGCATATTTCAGGCCTGCACGATGCTGTTCGCCTGCAAGGAGCAGCCCACAGGCGGCCCCGCCATCCCGTCCCATTGTGATGCGTCATACCGTACTTTTCTAATTGTCCTACTTGTATTTTTTATGAGTTTACACAATTTTATTTATTTCTGTGGTAAAGGGGATTGAACGCAGGGGCTCGACAACACTGAAGCACTGAGCTACGTTCCCAACCCTTAATTTTATTAACTTCCTGTCTTTATATAGTAGATTATGGGTCCAGGAGCAAAGGCTGTAACATGTGTTTTCTTCTCCATCTATTAAGGACTTAATCTGGTATACAGCTTTGTATTAAATTAGAGCAGAGTTTCTTTATGCTTTCATATGAACAAACTCAAGATCAGAAAGAATGTTAACCTCATTACTTACATCAACATTTAACCAAAACTGTAAGCAATGGATTATGTTTATTCTAGTTTTGCAATGGCAGATACTTTGCATTGAGCAAAGAGATGGGCAACATTTTATAATAACTTTTTAGTGTAAACATATTCAGTTGGACTTAAGGTATCTAGCGTTCTGTTAATAAATGTAAAAAATGCATTTTTGTTTACTGATATGTACTTCTAAGTAAAGTTAAATGGTTATTATTAACAGGTTTTATTGCTTATTTTTAGTTGGTATATGAAACAAGCACTGGATTTCTGTGTTTTAATGGCATATGCCCAACCCAAGGCCACGTATTACTTACAGGTGAGAACTTGGTATATATATAATTTTAAATGATAGGATTATTTTCTCTCTACTTCCTCTAATTTCTTATTTCTCAGTTTTTTGTTTTGGGTTTTTTTGTTTTGTTTTGTTTTTAGTTTTTGAGACAGTGTCTTGCTTTATAGTTCAGACTGGCCTTGAAAAAAAATATACAGACCAAGTTGGCCTTGAACTCATAGCAATCTTCCTGCCTCAGCCTCCTGAGTGCTGAGATCAGAGGTATGCAGCACCACACCCAGCACCTAGTTCCTTATATCTTATTGTGCTCCTCTGCCTTGCTCTGCATCAAAAACCAAAAAATATTCATAATATTAAAATGTCAAAAGGAATTTTTAAATTGACTATAAATATTCTCTCTAGGATCACTATAACAGAGGAAATTATAATTGTTTGAAATAAACTGAAAAGGAAATCTAAATTAAGGAGGAGAAATCTAAATTAGGGGAAAAGGAAATTTTACTAGATTAAGCAAGTGTATTTTGAATACTTCCTTTTTGTCATACATTATATCTGTTTTTCATTTGTACCCTACATTTCTTATATTTCATGAGTTATATAGTCCTTTAGTGTCTAAAACATTTGTAAACATAAATCAGTTATATAGTTTTTATTCCTCATTCCTTCTATGCTTTTAAATGATAAGGTTTTGGTCCCCAATAATAAGTCTGTACCTCACTAAAAGAAAATGTGAGTCTATTAGAATAGTTCACAGAATATCATTGTAAAACAGAGAAAAGCAAGATTTTCTTTTTTCTTGGAGAAAAAATCCTTTTGATCCCTAGTTAGCGGCAATACAATGGAGTCCTCAGATCCAACCAAAATATACTTTCTGGTCCGAAACACCAGAGTTCTATGCTCTGCTCTGGTGATGTGTCCGAAGACTGAAATGTGGAAGTCCTAGGCACGTTATAGGCACAGGACGAAGGCCTCACAAGTCACAGATCACTCACAGTGTATATTACATGAAACAAGGAAAACTAGCTCTTGCTTTCGTCTCCTCCTCTCTCTTAGGGAGCCCTATTTTTAGGCGTCCTTGTGGCATCTTTCTAAGCAGGTAGCTGTGGATGGGAAAAGCTCATTTTCCTATTGTCATCTCTCTGCCAAGGACAACATTGTTAGTCACAAAAGCCGGAAACAGAACATGGCACCTATTGTTTCAAGCATAAATTAAGTCTTGGGGTGTGTGTGTGTGTCTTGGGATGTGTGTGTGTGTGTGTGTGTGTGTGTGTGTGTGTGTGTGTGTGTGTGTGTGTGTGTGTGTGTGTGTGTGTGTGTGTGTGTGTGTGTGTGTGTGTGTCTTGGGGGATGTGTGTGTATGTGTGTGTTGGCCCAACATGATTGTGTTGAGGTCCTAAGCCCCAGAATGATCCTGTTAGGAGGCAGAGTGCTTTGATTAAATCAGGAGGGCATAGCTGCTGTGAGCGGGTCCCTTCCACCACATGAGAACAGACAGGAGACTCTCCGGGAAGACCCAGCCAAGAGCACACTAAGTCTGCTGGCGCCTCGGTCGCAACTCAGTCCCAGCATCCAGAACTGTGAAAAATAAGGGGTAACTGTTTATAAGCCAGAAACTCTAAAATATGTTTTTATCACAGCCCCAATCTGTCTTCCCTTAGGAACTGAAGTATTTGTAAGAAAAGTGATTTTTGACAACTGGACTCTTCCAAAGAGAATTTAAATGGAATGTTACAGCTTAATATTTAGGACAGATAAATATAGTTTTTCCTGTGGTTACTTTTGGAATCAGAAAATAAAAACTAACTATAAACTGTCCTCCATGAATCGGATTGAAAATAAAGTTATTACCTTATAAAAACAGCTTTTCAGTGTATTCTGTTATAAATATTTTCTGTCAAGTTCGTGTAACTTATTCAATAGAATTTAAAATAGTAAGACTTTTTTATTTGTCTTTTTTTTCTCCAGCTAGAAGATGATATCATAGCTAAAGAGATGTATTTTACAAAATTAACACAATTTATAAATAATATCACTTCAAACGATTGGTTTTATGTTCAGTTTTCAGTGCTGGGATTCATAGGTAAGCAATAGATCTGTGTTTTTGGATCAAGCATTTTGTACACAATGCTCTTAAAACTTAAAGAACTTAGCAACAAATTGGTTATTAAATGGAAGAGAATGGTAGAAGTACTATAAATATCCTATAATTTTAATAGTAAAGTCAACTTTAGGATCTGAACTTCGGATAACATATTTTTGAGCAAACTTTTTCTAAATGGTGTGAATGAATCAATTGACATACAAATACATATATAAATACATAATAGCAACCACATGCTAAATATGGCTCCTGTTAGTTTAGTGACAAAGATTCTCTTTATGTAAAAGAATATTGAGGGGCTGGGTGTGGGGAGCTCAGTGGTAGGGCAAGGACAATAGCCCTTGATTTGATCTCCAGAACCAAAAAAGAAAAAGAGAGGCCAGGTGTGGTGGCCCACACCTGTAATCCCAGCACTCAGGAGGCTGAGGCAGGAGGATTGTCATGAGTTCAAGGCCAGCCTGGGCTAGCTACTGTGTGTGAGTCTGAGGTTAGCCTGAACTACATAACAAGACCCTATCTCAAAAAAATTAAACAAATTTTAAAAAAGAAGAAAACTGAATCTAATAGAAATGAAAATATGAAAAAAGGAATTTTATCTCAGAACTATTGTACTCTGGTCTCTGTAGTTGCCAGCACAGAAGCTGACATTCTTTAAATATGACTTATACCCACCACAGAAAACTGTCTGAAACTGTTCCTATAATTTGATTTATTCCCCCGTTCACTCAGACTTTCTTCTTTCTTCCTTCTATCATTCTTTCCTTCTTTCCATCCTTTTTTCCCTATGAACCTCAAGGCATCACGTTTGTATTTGATAGTGTGGCATTACTTATTCATGCATTATTAAGTCACTTATTGTCTCATTTATTCTCAACCCTTACTTCCACTTTCACCAAGACTTTATGAGGTCCTCACTATAATATGCTCCAAATATAAATACACATCTATCCATGTAAAGTATTTAGCACTTCTCATGTTTGTATCTGTTTTAAATTTACCACACTGGTAACATGGCAAGCTTATTCCTGTTCCTTGCATTTTTCTTTTCAAAACTCTCAACATGTTTTTATTTTATGTTCATTTAGTTTGCTGTTTCTTACTGCTACATACATACTACACAGCAGTCTACTTGGCTTATCCATCCACCCCTTGAAAGGCAGACCTCGATTATTTCGGATGTATGGAAATGGGAGTTGGGACTGCTCAGTACAAACACTGATGGGTATCCACTAGGGAGTATTGCTTTGTGATCGGCCCTATAATTCATGCAGTCATCATAATGTGTGTGGTTGTGTTTCCCCTATAAGCTTGTCAACACATGGTTGCATCTTGTACTGTTTATTTTATTTTGTTTTATTTTTGCTGTCATTCAGAAGAGTACAAAGTTTTTCTGAGTACTAATAAGTATGGTCTCTCTTCATGTGCTTATTTGGTCACTATTCTTTCTCGATTTTTCTATAAAATACTAAGGTCTTACTCAGTTTGGGCCAAAATCAGAGAGATTGTAGGAAATATCTAATACAAAGATTGGAAATGGCTTGATCATAGTACAATACTGCTCTGAGAATTTAAAATTTTCAAAGAATTCATTTTCCTACCTAGTCAAGAGTAAGAAACATTGAGAGTATAGTATCTATGTTCTAATCACACAAGAGCAGGCTTAAGAAGGATCACTATATATACATAGTATAATATAAATAAATATAAATAAATAAATATACATATATATATATATATATACCTAAGTCATATTTAAATTTCCACTTAAAAAGGCTTTGCTTTTTGTTATCATAGTAATAGTTATCTTATCAAAAATATGAGCCTGATAGGGCTGGGGATTTAGCTCAGGGGTTCTAGCAATTGCTTTGCAAATGCAAGGGCCTGGGTTTGATCCTGGTAACCACAGACAACTATATATATATATATATATATATATATATATATATACACACACATATATATAAAGTGAGACCCTGTCTAAAAAAAAAAAAAAATATATATATATATATATATATATATATATATATGTCTGAGACATAGAATTTTGCGTTATACTAACAGAAAGTTAGGAAATTCCATCATCAAATCACTTGTGTTGAGTACCAAAATTTAAAATACAACTATCCATTTGATTAAAGTGACCCATGTAGATTCAAAAGTAAGGAAAAATTGAATAGGCTTACATCCTAATATCATGCTTGTTATTTATTTGGTTAGTGTTGTTTTACAATACTTAATTTAAAGTATTTAACTGAATTATTTTCCTTCAATTTCATTTTAAAACCAAAAATGCCATAGGTTATACAAATTAATGGCACAAATAAAAATCACATTTAAATAATTATATAATATAGTTTATATATTTTAAATGTGATTTTAGAATCATAAATATAAAAATGTCAATTAAATAATGCTCAAATACTGAAGTAATACAACATTTTAAATAAAAAGTACCAAAAGCAAATATGTAGCAGACTGATAAAGTGGTACAGAAGTGAGCAAAAAAATCAGTTTTTATATAAGTAAGTAAAAAATGTCAGCCTTGATAATCTTTATTTTATTATCTTTTAATTGATTGAGATAATCAACTTGCATTAGATAGCAAAATTACTGTAAATATATTAGTTAAACTTGCTTACATTCTTTTTTCTTTAGAACTTGAACTTAATAAACACTTATGCAGATATGATATTTTACTTTATCTTCCAACTTTGTTGGTGCTTTAAACTTTATAAATAATACAATATATTTAAATTTTAATGATTTTTTCTCTTTTTTCATTTTAATGGATTTGACAACTATTTGGGAGTTATTTTTATTTATTTACTTTTTTTTCATAGGAAAACTGTTCAAATCTAAAGACTTAACTGAATTGGTACATTTTTTTTTAATGTTCTACGAAACAAAACCCATTGACATACTCTTGGATGAAATTTATCACATAAAGCACTGTGAGGCAGCAAAACATCTAGTGAGTATTTCTTTACTTTTAAATTCCAAGTATTTTAGGAAATATTATCCACCTAATGTGATTACTCAGAATTAATTTACTAAAAAAATCTGGTGAGTACACAAAATTCTTAAACTTCTGACAACCTAAATATTTACTTAAAATTTCACATATTAAATAACTAGAGACCGAATATACAGTGAAAAGTAGAAACACATTCAAAAATAGACAGTACAAAGAAAAATAATGGTAGAAATAATCCCAAACACTAAGCTACTTACATTAAATATTATACTAATGATGAGATTATTGGAATCGATTTTTAAAATTTCACCACTATTGATTATATATATTTGTATACAGTTTATATTTGTTTACAGTTTATACTGTATTTGTATACAGTTTAAATATAAAGTTTAGATTATAAGTAATATGTGGGAAAAGATACACTATGCAAGCAGTAAACAGAAAATTTGTGGTAGTAAGTAGATCAAACTAAAATATGTTTAACTAGTAAAAAAAATCAGCCTAAAGAGCAGTCAGTGTAAGAACAAAAGAGGGAGTGAGAAAGCAATTAGATCCTGATAAATGTTCATTTCACCCAGAAGATAAATATCTTTTAGAAAACTGACAGAAGGGAAACATCCCAACTTATAAGGACAGTATTACCCTAAAAACAGAGAGTGCAAAAAAAACCCCATCAATAAACATTCCTCATAAAACGGAGATAAAATTCTTCAACCAACAAAAATAGTAAACTGAGTACAGCAATATATAAAAAGAATATTACACATTCATGCCAGTTGGTGATTAATGAGTACATTCCAACACAGAAGAACTACCTACCAATACCAATTACGGCAGAACAAACATTTGATAAAATTTCATATCTGTTCATGAGAAACTTCCCAGCAAACTAGAAGAGCTAAGAATAGAAAGGATTTACTCAAGACGAAAAACTTTTATGCAGCAAAAGATACCACTGAGAGGATGACAAGATATTACTAAGAGAAAATTCTATATTCAGAGAAAGACTTGTACTGAAAATATATGTAAAACACTAAAACCCCAACAACAGGTAAATAAACAATCCAGTTAAAAAATAGACAAAAATTTGAACAAAAACCACCAGGACTTCATCTGGTGGTTACCACCCTTCCTGCTGCAGGAAATAAACTCAGCTTTATTTTACCAATAGGCTATTTTGGAAGTATGAGGGAGCAGCGTTTGATAATACTCTCTCACTACAACTTCTATCAATAGCTTAACAAATATTGTTTATTAACTTTTAACTGTTCAATCAATTTTATCTGATATTAATCTAATTCAAGTTCAGTTACCCCTATGTCATTAAATCACAATTGTAGAAACAATTTCCTATTATGATTTTTTTACTTGTCAACATGTGGTAGGAATGTTATTTAAAACATTCTTATGTATATAATTATGAGGTTTATTTTTCTGGATTTAATTTATATAAAGTCTATAGAGTAATTCTCAATTAGTGATCATAAGCATTTCACATGTTTGTTTTGATGGCTCTGGATTTGAAGCCAGAACTTTGCACATAAAAAACAGGTTTTCAACCAACCTACCTTCCCAGTCACAAATGCATGTTTTAGTAGGAGTGATGCCACACAGATCATTTTTTTCTTACTTTTACAGAGATTTTCCAATTTTATCCATTAAATAAAATATAGACTTTTCACTTTAATAATATAATTTTATTATTTAAGAAGACATCCATGAGAATGTAATTCAACACAGAATTCATCAATGAGTATAGAAAGGGAGAGATAATATCATGTGAAAGAAATTGACAGAAGGAAAATACTAAAGATTACAATTAAATTATTGGAATAAAAAAGAAAATTATAGCTGGTACAACTGTAGCATATTTTTTAAAGGAAGAGTTTACAGGAATATATGGCTTTAGTTAAAATCCCTCTAATTCCAACTCTTATGCTCTATTATTATTATGAAAAAGAATAAGATTTAACTTTTTAAATGATTAACAGAACTCTAGCAAAAACTAACACATTAAAAATTGTGCTGTTAGTAAATGCAACAGGAAGATTTAAATATTTTGAATTGATTTTTGGTACATTTTCTACATACATCTTGATCACATTCAACATTGAGAATTTGTACCTGTACATGATACATTATGATTCTCATTTTTCCCCATTCCTTTGTCCTTCCTATAACTCCCAACCCCTATGTACATAAGCTTTGTTTTTGTTTCTTCTTTTTGCCATCAATTTTTTTTCTTTCCTTTCTTTCCTTTCCCCTACCTGCCCAAAGATTTGAGCTTTTACAGATTATTGTTTCTCTTTTCCCTAGGAAAAATGTATAAAAGAAAAAGAGGAAAGACGGATAGAGTATAAACCTTCTCTTTTCCAGCATGTGGGTATACAGTCATCACTCAACAAAGAAAAACAATACTTGAAAGTAAGAGTTTTAAAGTGTAATTTTGGTAATACATAATGATTCGTGGACTCAAAATGTTATTTAGAGAAAGTTATTATTTAGAGATGATAAAATATGGTGGTTTAAGCACTGTTCTACTATGACAAAACTACATGTTATGAAGAGTGTTTATAAATTTTGCAAACATCTTTAAAGACCCAGTTATCTATCATGGTAAGAAAAATTCAGCCAAAGAAAATTTTTAGCCATACTCTCTTCATATGTGCAATTTAAATAAAAAGACTCAAAAGTGTTTTGAAAATCACAATGATACTATTTTCATATACCACCCAAAATCATAAACAAAATTATTATGTTATAAATTATAAATACAGAGAATATTTCACATCATTATTATTTAATTCAAATGAATCAATATTTTGATTTAGATCACTGTTAACCAGATGAGGAAAAAAACTGAGCATTGTTTGGGAGTCATTCTTAAAATCTGCATTATTTTTGGAAACTACTTTTAGAATCTATGAGAGTCTACTTTCTGCCACCATGACAAAATGCCTGAGACAATCAGTTTAGTAAGGAAAAAGGTTTATGTTAGCTCATGATTTCAGAGTACATGTTCCTTTGGCCTTGTTACTTTGGAACCATGATAAAAAAAAGAACATCATGGTGGGATAAGGTGGCAGGGGAGGTGCTCACATCATGGCAGTTAGGTAAGAAAAGTGAGCGGGTTGTAATATCCTAGTTATAGTTAAACTGAGCTGTCACCTTCATTGGCATGGAGGCTGGCTAGAGGGTTAGTAAAGCATACTTCTGTGTGTGTGAGTGAGCATGAGGCAAAATCGCAGGTATTATATATGATCTCCCATCTCTTCCTTTCCTGTGCTGTTCCCTTTTTCCACTTCTTGGTCACCGTGAACTAAGCACCTTTGCTCTGCCAGGCCTTTCTACCACAAGGTTCTGCCTCGAAGCCAGTGTCCAATAGATGGAATATCCTGAAGCCACAAACCAAATTCAACTCCTTCTTTAAGTTATGGGTGTTAGGTATGGTGTCCCAGCCACAGGAAAGCAAATATAATCCCCTTCCAGGACATACTTCCCAGTGACCCAACGTCCTCCCACCATGCCCTCATCCTAAAGATTACACCAGCTCCGAACAGCGTGCTAGATGGGGGAGCAGGTGTGTAACACATACGGCTGGGGGTGTTATCCATACTATAGCAGCATTTGATAGAGTATCAGAAGCAAAAACTTCAGAGTCAAATCACCTAGGGTTTAGTGTATTTACACCTAAGGACCTTAGTGTATTTGGTATGTTCGATATTAGGCAAGACCTAATACTTGTTGAGTTTCTTCATCTATAAAATGAAGAGTACAAATTAAATGAGCTTTATGGGTTCTTCCCCCACTGAAATCCTATTGGCATCTCTAATCTTAGTGTCTTCACACGACAGAGGAAGTGATTGCATTAATCCTTTGTCATTTAAGTGGAAAATGCACAAATGCATCCTCCCCTCATTCACGGCCTGCTCATTTTTCTCGTTTTGTGCTTTCTACTCTGTGTCTCTCTTTCCTGCTGCACTCCTTGGAGGAGGGCCTAACAGTGTAAGCTTGGCCAGTGCTACCTGTCAGCCAGAGTCCAAGAAGTAACGTATGCCTCAGACAAAAACGTGCTGGGAGTCATGAAGATGTAACTGTTGTGAATTCTTATACAAAAATTAGTCTGATCGAGGCTTCATCCTGAGGCAATGCTCCTAAGTGAAATGAAAAAGACAGAGATGTGTAAATACCATATTGTTTCACTAGTATGAGAAACTAAAAGTGTAAGCGAGGTCCAAATCGTATGACAGACATGGTGAAATAGGAAGAAAATACTTCAACAGAAACAGTAACTGAGTGGGGTAGGGAAAGGAAAGAAAAGAATTTGATGGTAAAAAAGGGAAAAAATGGAAATAAAGTTATGTATATAGGAGGGTGGGAATCAAAAAGAGGGCAGGGCAGTAGAAAAAATGAGAATCAAGATATATTATGTACAGGTACAAACTTCTAGTGAGGAATGTGATTATAAGGCATTCCTCATATGTACTGATAAGTTCAATGTGCTTAAAAAAATTAACATCATTGAAGCACATACAACATAGCAGCAAATGATGCAGAAAGAAACAGGTCTATTCCATTTCATGTTTTGGGGTTATGATCATGGGACTCATATCTTACAGTTTATGGCTTTTGCCAGATAACATTTTAAACTCACCATATTCATATTTTGAGGGCTTTGTTTTGTTTTTTACTTCATAGCATATAAAATAAAAAATCACTAGCAATTTAGTAATATATCAAATATGAGTATATTTAAATTGCTTTTTAACATTTCTAACAGGATTTTTATTATTAAGAGTTTCATAAATTAACAGCTTTTTGAAAAATTATCTGACTCTTTGGAAAAATAAATAAGACTTTCTCAACTTTCTTAAGCATAAATAAAAGAAACGTTATATTTTTAAAATTAATGATAAAGTGGTAAGTATAACATTAATATTAATAATATATTTATTAATCTTATATTTTAAATCTTTGTGTCCTGTAGTTTGACCTGCTTTGTTTTTATTTCTTTAAGTCTTTCTGAAAACCTTTATGTAAAATTTTCTCCTTAACCTTTTAAGTTATGTTAACCATAAAACTTTTAAAATATAAGAATTTTTTAGGCTATAGTCTTATTAAAAATTTCATCTGTAATTATTTAAATTTTAAAATAATATAATAATATAATAAATTATAAAGTCTTCCTACTAATGAAACTTTTTAGTTTAAAATTTTTTTGAAATTTGCCTAGCTCTTCAATTTAAATAAATATTCTTTATCATATCATGTTTTGTACCTGAAAGAGACATAACACAATATTTTATAAATGACTAAATATTTTAGTATTAATAACATGGTAATTTCTGAAAACTCAAGTAAAGTACTCATAGAGGATTTCTTTTAAACTTGAAAAGCAAGGAAATATGTTTCTATAATTTTCTAATGGTCCTTCCTATATTAAAGACCATTTTTCTTTAAATACAGTACACTAGGTTCAGGACAATTATTTAAATGGTTTTGTGGTAGGGATACCAAAAACATTTACAGTAAACCCAACTAAGTCTAAATTTCAGCTAAATCATGACCTTGTGCATGGGTCACTTTTGTTACTGTGACTATTACAAGTCTCCTTGGAGGTTATGGAGGGAGAGGGAGTAGGATAAATCCTTCTCATCCAACTGGTTTACCTGAGTTCTTCTTTAAGGCTACATCCTTGACATTTGTTAAGAATGATACATCACATTTTTTCATTTTATTCAGAACCACTGGAGTTTTATATGTCTCCTTTATGTAAAGATGCATGTGACAATTTTCTCTTAGAATTTGTGGGTAGAAATTTGTGTTCTTTCCAAAAACATCTGTCATGATTTCTTTGGCCCTTTGTGGGCTTTTCTCCCATGGTCTTACAAGAAATTCAAAATTATTTTCCTATGAAGTATAATATCTATATTGTTTTAAATCAAAAGCAAAATTTCTTCAGTTCTTTAAATTGCATATTTAATTTCTGCCATTCACATATGTTAAATGAGGGATTACTTTATATATTTTCACTCCAAGATATCCTCAGTCATTTGTATATCTTAAATTATAAAAAGAAATTGTGTTTAAAGTATTAATGTATTGCCTATAACATTTCTTTGCCTGTAATTATAACCTGACTACATAGATTTCCCAGGAACCCCACAGATGGAAATCTATTTTGAATAGTTTTGATACTATGTCAGTATTGCAATTGATATTGGCTAATAATACAATTTAAGAATAATATCTTCTATCAGTGCAAAGTTATCTTCTCATAGGGATAGCGTGATGTTATCAAAGAGGACACATAAATATCAAGAATTCATTATAGAAAGAACTTGATCTGTATGAATTTTTAATGCTATTTCTAGGTGTTATTTGTTTCTCATTTTTATTTCAGAAAATTTGAAGATAAGAATAATAAAAAGAAACTGTAAACCTGGAACCTTGAAAAACCTTGATTTCTAATGGCATCTTTTAAAAATTACAATGGTGAAAATACATAATAATCTAGAAGAAGAAAAAACAATGAGCAAACAGACTAGACAGTATTAAATGAACTCTTCTGAGAAGAAAAATAATATAACCTTTATTTGTGATCTTTGCACCATATTACAATTTAAAGTTAATAAAGGTAGGATGTCTTTAAGAACAAAATTTCATTCACTTAAATAGTAATGCTGTCATATCTCAATAAATAGAGAATATTGAGTAATATCTCAATAAATAGAGAAAAGCTTAGAAACTGCTATTGTCACGCAGAAGTTCTGTGTGAGTGAGTAGATACACGCTCCTGTCCATTTTGCTAAGACACGATGGCATCACGACACCTTCTTGTCCCAATAAATCCATTTCAAAGTATAAACTTACCTACATGCGCTTTGAGCTGGTTATCACACAGTTTGATACAGATGTGTTCTTGACGGTCATTTAGTTCTAAAGATTTCATAATTTAACTCACAGACTATTTAAGAGTGTTCATTTTTTTCAAAATGTATTTTTTCCCATCTTTGTGATCAAATTAGAAAACTCCTGTGAATCCTTGTGTCCATGTGATTGTGAAAAGACTGGAGACTGCGGAACTGCATTTGGAAGCATGTTGCGTTCATTTGTTATGGCAAAGTTGGCTTTGTGTCTTGAAAAATCTTAAAAGTGTTTATATTTGTTTAGTCCAGGGTTCATCTATATCAGATATTTTAATTACATTTTTAAAATCTTTGAAACTCTTATTAATTTTTCTGCCAAATCCATCAGTTTATATCAGGGCTTTATTAAAACTATTTTTCTTGCTGATATTCTATTGAATTTTACTCTTTTTCTGAGCAATAATAAGTAGTTATTTCTTATTGTTTAATACATGTTACAAATCGCAACTTCACATTGGTGTTTTTATCCTTGAATAACAAGATCTTGTACATTTGCTTCTGTATGAACTGTATCATATGCCAGTTTATAAAGAGAATAACAAAGATAAACTGAGGTGTGTCCATTTTGTCTCTTTTTAAAAGAAAATAAGGTATGTGTGCATCACAGAGATTTTAAATGACTTAAATTTTGAACTTTTACTGAGTCTGCTGGAGCATATTGCAAGCTTTTTTTTTTTTTTTTTTTTAGGTTTTTGGAGACAGGGTCTCGCTGTGTGGTTCAGGCTGGCCCTGAGCTCAGCCTCAAACTCACATCACAGCAATCCTCCTGCCTCTGCCTCTCGAGTGCTGGGATTACAGGCGTGAGCCACCACGCCCGGCACTGTGGTATGTGGTACTGGTTGCTGCTGGGCGTGAGTCTCCACACCCAGTATTGTTATGTGGTTACCGGGGAATCGAACCCGGGGCCTTGCGCTTGTGAGACAGGCACCGGAACCACTGAGCTAACTCCCCGGCCCATATTGCAAGCTTTTATATCAACAGAGGTAAGCCAAGTTTGCCTCAAAATGCAACATTCTTTGGAAAGGGCCTTAGACATACATGTGTGTGTGTGTTGTGTGTGCACTTGTGCATGTGTGCATGCTTCCCTTGGACTTCTTTAACCCAGTCTCCAAGACTGGAACAAAATACTTGCAAGGCTGGGACCGTAAATTGGTGTAGACATCAAAGGTGGCTACCCTGTACACTGGATGTCACTGAAAGTGGCGATGATTCCAAGAAAATACCACTTTAGCGTCCAGAAAGGGAAACTTGCACCTTCACTAAAGCTCAGTAAGAGTGGTAGAAGCCACAAGAGAAAGAATCAAAAGATAGTTTTTAGATTCCAGCTCTATTACAACCATCCTTAATAGAATGATTCTTGAATAAGTGTCGCGTCCGTCTCGACCAGCAAGAAAGACGCGACCCGGAACTCTTCTTCAAGCGGTTTATTCAGGAACCCTTTACAGCATAATGGAGAGTCTCTCTTTCCCCAGCCCACGCAACGCCTTATATGCATCTCTTCCGCCAATCAGGGGATCAGGTGTAGTGGCCTACCATTGGTCCGCGCAGCAACCAAACTATGCTTGAGTCAGCCTAGTACCCCGCAAGGAGTCATGTGGCAGAGGGAGCGCACGCCATCAGGAGGAAAGAGAAAGGAAGCCAGC
>PVIR01008570.1:0-56421 GCA_004026965.1 Petromus typicus
GGGAGAGAACACACATGATCCCACACGTGTGAAGGGTGCTCAGTGTCACTTGCGGACAGGAAATGTGGTTAAACCCCACTGCGGTGAGGACACTATGTAATACAATATAAAATTACACAATGTAATGTAATATAAAGTTATACTCATTCAATCAGAGAAAGATGAAAAAGCCTACCAATTCTAAGGGCTGGAAAAATGCAGATGCATATCATAAAGAGGATGAAAATTAGAGGCAACCCAGGAGTTTGTGTCTCTCTCCTCCAGCTGAATATTCCCACAGCCATGGGCCAGCAACCCTCCTAGATCAGAGGGCACAGAGGGAGTGCCTGCCCGCAAGGCTACTGTCAGCAGTATGGGATGGCAGAGTCGGTAGATGAAGGTTCCGGTCCAAACCCTGGCTTCTGCTCTGCTTTATAGGTGCCTACTATGTTACTTGACATGTCCAATTATGAATGAAATAAAAACAGAGAGGAGACAGTGCAAAGAATGTGTCCTGAACTAAGGTTATTAGTAACTCAGCTTTTCAAATCTAAAGTCCTAAGAGCACCAAAAGAGCAAGAGCAAAGGGCCAAATACACAGAAACTGCGCGGACCACACAGCGCTGCACTCAGGGCCCAGAGCCCAGGATGACCGAGCTCCCTTCCCTACTGGAGACACAGGCAGCACACTGCCCTTCCGTCCACTTCTCAGGAAGCCCCAACCTCTGGGCAGACCCAGCACTAACAGCACAGACTGGCAGAAGGGATGTCAACAATCTAACAGCTGCAGACATGAGAGTCCTGGGCCTCCTAGAGCCACTTGGGTTCCAGGCTCAGCTTCAGGTCCTGCAGCTAGAGAGCACTAGAGCTGGGGATGAGGCTAACAGAGAACATGGTGATGAGCTTGGCCAGTAGCTTCCAGGCCAAGGATTCACCAGCACTTCAATCTGACCTTTACTACGACATGAGGTATTGTTATTCCCAATGGAAGAGAAAGTAAGTGAATACAGCATGGGAACCACATGCCTAGAATTCTTGGATCCTGCTTCCAAAATATATAAATGTAAACAATCACACAATTATGGTGAAAAATGGAAGATCCTGGAGCCCACTTGCTCTTGTCTGCCCTAGTGCCTATTACCTTAACATGTAAGATATACACACATGTGTAGATACACAAGTCACACAGGGAAAGGTACACATGTATACTCATAGGCACAAACACAAAAATGTGTAGGCAAAACTCTTATACCTGTGTGTATAGGGACATATAGATGTGTAGATATACACACACAAACACACTTCCACATACATGTCTGGATTAGATATATACAGGTACAAATGCATACTCACACATGTAGATACACACTCGTGCATTTGCATATAGACACATATGCAAACACAGATGCATAGACACACAGATATAACTACCTTTTTAGACACACATGTACACATTGGATAGATGTGCAATTGCAGTGTACACGCACATCCACATACATATATAGACACTCATTTACATGTATAGGCACCACGTACGATTCACAGTCACAAAGATGTGTATAGATACACACTTACTTATAAACATAAGTATTGATACCTATAAATGCACACATGTGCCGACATGCTCATATGAACAGATGTACAGAAAAACACATGTACATAAGCACACACTCATAAAAATATGCTCATGCTCACAGGTAAGTAAACACACAGGATGCCCACTTTTCTAGTGTTGCTTAGAAGCTTCCTAGTTAGCAAGGTGTGGTGGCTCACATGTGTCATCCCAGGTGCTCAGGAACCAAGGCTGAGCATTGAAACTTCAATGGCCGGGGGAAGCTCATTGGTGAAGTTCTTATCTGACATACACAAGGGCCTGGGTTCAGTTCCTAGTACTGGCAAAAAAGCAAGGAAGGAAAGAAGGAAAGAAGGAAGGGAGGAAGAGTGGAGGGAAAGAAAAGAGAGAAAGAAAGAACAAAACTGAGAAAAGTAAGAGAAAGCTCACTGCCTGCTGTGAAAGCTTCCTGTGCCTGTCCCTTTAGCATGTCTAACACAGAGCTCTCCATGCAAGAAGCGATGGACCTCACGACAGTATGACTCTCCCACAATGCCATCTCCACATTCTCTCTCTCTCCCAGCAAGTAGTGCACACGTCATCTACTTATACCTTGAGAGCCGCTGGCTGGCTTGCTTCTCCATGCCAGGACCTCAGGAGCCTCTGGTTGACCTCAGCTCCTGCTCACAGGAGGCAAAGGATATGTCTATAAGTGGCTACAAAGAGTAAATTTGGAGGAAGGTACTCAGCTTTACTGGAAATTAGATCTCTACTTGGGTGGTGTAGTCTGGCATGTAACCAGTGTTTAATGAGCAGCAGCAACGACCACAAAAATAACAACACAACTCTCATCATTGCTTTATGGAGCAGCTAGTCGTGCTACATTTGGATTTTATTATCTTAGTTTTTAAGATCTTTAATGTGGGGGTTTGCCCTTAGAGTATCTAAATATGGTGATATCCAGTGAATAGGAATTCAGTTATAGGAGCATCCTCTCACCCTGAATTATAAGAAGCTAGGTGTGCTGAAGAGTGTGAAAGGTAAATGTTCTCTGTTGGCATCAATAAGTAAGTGAGGTGGCTAAGAATTGGAAGAGGGACACAGAAATGTAGACAAACAGACCCCAAGCCCTCCAGCCCTGAATATGCAAACATGGAAAACCCAACACAGTTACACAGGGTGGGGGACCAAGCGCCTGGGATGACCCGTCTCCCACTGCCACTCATGAATAGCCATAGTCCATCAGACTTCACTCAGGTCTTCAAAGCATTGAAATATGATTTTTAAAGACCAAGATGCTGCAATGTCTGCAGTGTAACCTATAACTTTCACGGAAAATGTGGCAAAGTAAAAGAATATAAAGACATAACATTCCATTTAGTTTTATATCACACTAGAAAAACTTGTTTCCTTGATGTCTTCAGTTTAGAACTGAAAGACCAGGGCATTTTCTCTCCCCTGGAGGCCAAAGCCAGGGCTGTGCCACTCAGCAGTGCTCCTGCTCACAAAGGAAACCGGACAGAGACACAGTCATGAGATACCGCACAGGAGAAAGGAGGGACCGAGGGTGGAGCGGAAACCACCTCCCGGAAGTCACTCAGAACTGGGAGAAAAGGGTGAGGCGTGGATCCCTGTGGGGTGGACCAAATGTTGGCCACTGCCTGGAGGTTAGTTATAGGTCTGTGATTTAAATATCCATTTTCTGGAACCTTCTGGAACTTTCATTTAATTCTGCCCAACATTTAACAGCTGTTTCCTTTTTCTGCTAAGTAGTATAAGTTTAAGGACATTTGGAAAGTACTGTTTTCTAACTATTACAAATGTAACTTTTAAAAAAATAACAGTCCAAATGATTTCAAAACAAATAATGTAAGTCTGACAAGAAAGCAAAAAAGCAAGCTTCTTTTTAGCAGTGCAGAAGCGGAACCTCAGAGAGCTAAGGGACTTACTGATCCGATGCAAGTAGATAGTGACTGAACTGAAAGTCAGACCTAAGTGGCAGTTTTCACTTTAAATATTTTAACTTCTTATAAAAATTTAAATGTCCCACAGACTTTAAAAGCATAAGTCATAAAAGTGTAAGTGCAAAATGGGAACATTTCCCGGAGATCCCTGAGGGACGTGGGACTTGGCGTGTGCTGGGTTCTCTGGAGACAGGAAGGCTGTGGGGAGCAGGAAGGCGCTGCTGCCAGGCCACGAGCTGCTGCAGACACCTAGGCAGGGTGCCATCGCAGCAGGGACGAAGCCCGTGGGGACTCAGGGCCACCAAAGGGCCTGCAGCGGCGCAGCTGTGCTAACATGAAGACCGGCTACATGACAGACGGTGAGGCGGACAAGATCCTGGGATTGCTGAGACCCAGGTGAAGAAACGGCCCTGGGAAGTAATAGTCTGTGTGTATTTTTTGCATGTTGCTGTCATGACACGTTTAATAACTGAGTTCTTTTCCTGGACTGTGTCGTTAAGTGAATTAGTTCTAAATGAAGAAATGTATCGTGTATGTATGTTATAATGTGCAAAACAAAAAAATGGTTAAGGAAAGCTGCAATTTGATGACTTCACTTTTATTTGTATGGCTCTCACGTGCAGTACTGTATTGCATAACAATATAAAAGTATTGTACAGCACATTTAGTCCAGCACAAATTACCGTACTATAGAAACAAGGTGGTCTGTACAAAAAAGGCATTGAGGCTCTATAAACAAGAAGTATAGAACTGTACCCCTCAAAAGGGTCATAAATCCAAACAGCAAGCCCAAGTCCAAACAACACGCCTCCATCTACATCTTTCTGAGTAGTCATTAAACATGTAGCTTGTCAGATGAGGAATATTTGTATTTTAAACTCCAAGCAAGGAGGTGGAGACCCATAGACCCCACGGCCACACTGGACAGAGCCATCTACCACATGCTAGACTCAAGCGATGCACTCAGCCTCTGCCAGCTGCCCTCAACGACAATGGCGCAAGGCTGCTCTAGCCCAGGATGTGGCATGCCGACCCCAGCTGCATCACGACGTACTGACAGGAGAGGAAAGGCATGAAGCAGGCGATTGTCTCTCCGTGACGCAGCGAAGCCTGACAAAGCTGAGCGACCCAGCGACAGGTGGTCTCCTGGACTCGAGCTCCTTCAGATACACGAGGTCCTAAGCGACCCCCAGCCTAAGACCAGCTTACCCAAATCACAAGCAACTCACACTGGAGATGCACACATCACAATCAATGGGCTCTGCTTCCTTTTCGTTCCTAGAGTGAATCTGGCTTCAGCCGTTCACAGGGGAAAAGCTGTCTTTGAAAAACGCGTCAGAACCAGCCCTTCATTTCCTCACTTCTCCCGTGGACTGGTCTCCAGTTAGTTTTACACCCCTCCAGGGGGACGTGGAACTGATTCAGAGTTTCCATGCCATAATGATCTTCCCCTAAAATAAACTGCTATTAAATTGATGAGCTAATCATGCAGCATCTTAGAACTGAGGAGCTCTGCTATGGTTTTCAAGGACTGAAGCATGGATTTCACAAAGTTACTTAATTCCTTCACCTCCTTTTTCTCATCTGTAAAAAGAAACTAATAGCTTTAATAGTGATATAGGGTTGTTACTTGTCAACAAAGACTATTCTAGAATTATTTCTGGAATAAAATGAGCTATGAAAAGAAGAACAAACCAAAAGATAAAAAGATCATGGTATTCAATAAATGGTAGTTAGCTCTCGATAATATTTTATACTTTTATCTATTGCAAAGGGAGAGAATTATACTGCTTTAATCAACAAATATATAAAATAACTTACAACCTCCAATGGTGAGACAACCCAACTTATCTAATTATTTCATCTGACTCAAAGTGAGAATCTTTAGCAAATTATCACCCAAAGCATACACTTTCAGAGAAAGAAGAGACTGCCCTGAGTGACGGAAATGGATATAATGCTAAGTACAGCAGCAGACATGACTCAGAAGTAGTGCGGCAGGACCAAGTAACTCACGCTGTACCAGTCAATGCCTTCCTTATCTAGAGGAGAAACAGCCTCCCAAAAGTTACGATAATGATCTTTTTATCCCTTCAGGAACTGTCTGATACTTTTCAAGAAAGAAGACTCAGACATTGAAATGGAGAGATAAAAAGCACAAATAAATAAACAGCCAAGCCTCAGTGTACAATTTTGCTTTTGTTCTTTCTGAGCTCTTCGTCTTGCGGACTGGAGGCCGGTTGAGAGTTCCAAGAACGGGATGCCGATGTGGCTGTGGTCTCACTGCTGCTCCATGAGGCAGCCTCCCTGTGGGATACTGTGTCAGAAATCACACACTTTGGGAAGATGGCTAAGTGTTTATTTCTGAGATGAGGTATACAAGGGCTGATCTCTTTAAAAGACAAAGGTTTCTCAGGCACACTGCCGTTTTGCAGGTGTTCAGAGTTCCACCGTGCTACTTGCCTTCTCTAGGCCTCAGTTCCCTCCCTCTCCCTCCTTCCTCTTTGATAGGGGACTGGAGGGGAGACGGCCCCCCTTCCTCGTCCCAAGCTTGGTCTTGCTGATGCTCCCTGTGGATTAACTTGGGCCAACAGGTAGGAAACACTGTCAGGAACAGAGGGACAGAGTGAAGGGAGTGTTACCCCCAATATGCTGCACTGAAATCCTTTGAAAATCTGTAGCTCTGGAGAGTGCATGTGGCCAGTGTTCTCCTCCACCCAGCAAGAGTTTACAGGGAGGAATGTTCTCTACTGTCAGGGCTGGAGAGCGGCCTTGGTTGACAAAAGCTAGTCCCTAGCCTGCAGTGGGACCTGAATAAATATCCCTGAAGGAATATGTGTCCTCACCTGCTTCCACCTCTACCGGAAGATCTCTTCCGGATGCCTCTAGAACTTCTGCCCTAGGACAGTGACCCCCTGTCCTGCATGCCTCACCCCTTCACATACTTACTCTTCTCATCTAAGAAGCACACAAACGCCAGGTGTTGGTCATTTCTCCAGGCTCCACTGTCTTATGAAGATGTTCATGGTTTTTTCTCCTGTCAGTTGGCATTTGTACCAGTCCAGCCAGGAGCTCATGTAAGAACTTAGGGTGGGCACAAGGTGCCTTCTCTGCCCAGCACAAGTTCAGGGAGGGACACACTGGAGTGTCCCCAGGCTCCTCCAGATGCAGCAGCCCAGTGACTGCAGGGACACTGCTGGCCTGACCCCTCTGCTGCTTCCCCAGCCCTCTGCCAGCCTGGCTGACCACCTGTCCTCCGCTCCCCACATCAGCCCTTGACAGTGACAGTGGCCTCCACATCAGTCCTGGGTGTCTCATCACCCCTGATGATTTTCCTGTCTATACCCATCTACTTCCCTGCCTTACATTCTCTTAGCTCCCAGGTGAACGAGTGGCCTGCTGACCCAGATGATCCTGTGTGATACACCCAAAACCTAAGCAAATCTTTAAGAAAATTTCTCCCATATTTCAATAATTCAGAGTAAGCTTTCATATTTTAGTGCATTTGATATTCTTTCCCCTTCTAGGTATCTTCCCAAAGAGTTAAAGACATCATACCACAGTGATCATGCACACCTGCGTTTATAGTAGCACAATTCATGGCAGCAAAAAGATGACTGGATGAAGCAAATGTGGCATTTATATAGCACAGAGTATAAACGTGAGACATTTTTAGGTAAATAGATGGCTCTTGAGACCATAATCTTCAGTGAAATAAATTGGACACTCCAACCTTAAATATCACATTGTTCCTCTTGTGTTAGGAACTCTGAGTGCAAATAAGGAGTAAAATGGAGGGTGGATGTTAGGAAGTAGGATGAACTTGTTCAACTGCAAAGGGAAACAGGGAGAAAAAAGGGAGGGAAAGGAAAAGGGAAAAGAATTGAAGGGGAAAAAATGGGAATGGAGCTTTTGTAAATGGAGCGGTGGGGGGGGGTTGAAGGGAAAGGAGAGAAATGCAAAAAAAGAATTAAGATGCACTGTGTACAGGTACAAATTCCCCATGACAATGTGATCACTGTGTATGATAAACATGTACTAATAAAAAATGAAGTATTTTAAAAAGACATTTATTGACCAAGCTACACTAGACAGAGAAACTGAAAATGCAAGGACTATATGCTGTAAGCAACCTAAATGATTTCTTTTTATAAAATCAAAGAGTTTTATTATATTGTGACTGTGTATGGTACTGTTTAGCATAAACAGAACCTCATGTACAGTAATGTAAGTTATTTGCAGAGATAATTATTCAGCAGCTTGGTTATTCAGTCTACTCCATGAACTCTGACAACATGACACATTTTCAGGCAGGTGCTGGAAAAAAACAGACTAAATTTTTGAGTCCTCAGCGTGCCCGGTAATTGGAATGATCAGTTTTCAATCTGTTCGGAAACCTCACAATTCCTTGGCCCTGTACCTGTCCAAGACCAAGCAGGAAGACAGTAACATATTAAAATACCCTGAATCACTTTTATGAGTGAATCTTATATTTTAGTTTATATAATTCATAAACTTCACAAATTCAGATTTTAATATGTGCGCATCTTGAGCATGAAAATTGGCTCATGTGAGTTGCTTCTCTATGGGGATAAGTTAGTACAAAGGATTCTCTGCCACAGCTCTGTAGGATCAGGCAGGGAGGGGCCGTCCCAGGACAGGCCTGTCACCAACAGACACCCTGGGCAGGTCCACAGGGCCAGACCACGAAGAGCCGCAGAGAGCCAGCCCTCTCCTCTTCCTTCCACTCTTCTACTGGCATCCACGCTGACCTCCCAAGGGTGTAAAAACAATGAAGAAAAGCTGTGAAGAGGCCGAGTTGTGATTCCAGAGAGAAGCTCTCGTTTCCTTCGCTCACAATCTATCACATGTTGCTGATTGAGGAAAGTAAAGCATTTCCTCATAGCGTAAAAATGAGAACTAAGAGGAGAGTAAACACAGATATAACAGTCACAACGGTGCTTCCCGTGTAGTGAGTGGAAGCCTGCTTGTCCTGCAGGTAATGCCCAAACTCAACTTGACAAGGGTGAGATTTAGTTCACGCAAAAGAACTAAAACAGCACACTTTAAAACAGCATTCAGCTTCACAGACCACAAAGGCAACACAAACTGAAACAAATCGAAGGTGCCGTCTCACACCCACTGAAGAAGGAAGCACAAATTAAAATAATAAATCTAATGTTGGCAGGAGTAGCGATGAGTCATCTAAATTCCCGTGAGTGAGTGCGGTACACAGGAAAGCCACCATGCACCATCAGTAAGAGTCACAAGACTGCTCACATCCCCAGATGGTTATTTCAGTTTTAGAGTTGGTACCCTTGAGATACAACTACAAAGGGGAAAAGTTTATTAAACGAGTTTTTAAAGATATGCCTTCAAGTGTGTGGAAATGGCCTTTTCTCAATTGTAAATGAGTTGGCTAAGGCTAGTTTGTTATTATGATAACATTTTCAAAATTTAAAGTAGAAATATATGACCTACATACACGCTGACAAGTCTGTCTGCAAAGAGGGAGCAACTTGAAAGTGGAAATGCCACGCATCTATGCAGTACAGCACGTACTCGTGGAGGCCCGAGTACTTCTCACACCCCGAGATTCAGGTGCTGTCCCCACTTTCACGCTCAGATGCAGGGAGGTTAAGTTCATTGGCCATGGCGAGAGCAGTGGGCAAAGGTCAGACGTGTGTCTACTGCTGAAGCCCAGGTCTCCGCTCCATGGAAGCCAGAGTCTTCTCATTCCCTGGGTTTGTGGCAAGTTGAAAACAGTAGCCTAAGTAAGATCCTGAGACTTGCCAAATGCAATGCATTAATAAATACAATGATTTTATTTTTGGAAGAAAATAAAGGGTAGGGCCAATTATTGCAAGATATGTTTCCAGATGTCTAAGTACTTATGACTTAGTTCATTTTTAAAGAAGAGATTACTGTGTAGAAAGGAAAATGAATTTCATTTGTGATAGGGACATCTGAATGTCTATACAATGTTGCACTTAGCAAGATGTAGGCATGCTATGTTCCCATAAATGATTAAATGCCTGCACAGGTGACACTAGGGATTTATTACAGCCAGAGATATAAAGGAGTTCATCATAATTCCCTCTTTCCACTGAGGAGAATTCAAAGTTAATTTTATGGTGTCAACTCATTATGCAGTACACTCCCGTAGATGCTAACGATTACCGGAAACACTGAAATATTCAGCAAAACACATCTGACTTCTTCCCCTGTCAATTTCCCCCTTGCCCAAACAATAAAAAATAAAAAAACTTACTAAAATGACCCGACTCTCTGGTAAAAGATTGGTAAAGGTGATGTTTGGGTCACACTAATACCTAGTTATTTATATGTTAAAGTGACCAGGGCTTGACAATATAAAAATATCGTAACTAAGCAAAAGTAATCTCTCTTTTTTGATCCTATATAAAATACATAAAGATTTGAAGCTCTATTAGGCATATTGAATTATTTAGGTGACTCATTAGTTCTGTGAAGTCTCATCCACACTTGCTACGAAAAGCACACGTAGGCTGCACAGAAAGCACCTGTACTTTGTATGCAGCAAGTCTCCTAGGTGTGTGCTTCAGTGCTCAATTTCCTCAACCCTAAATTTTCCCATTATTAAAAAAAAATAAAAGGTGTACTCCTCTTTGGAACTGTATGCACACTTCCTGTTGAGGCCGCAGTGCTAATGAGGAGGCCTACCAGGACAGGGACTCGCAGGCCTTGTGGACATGAATCAGACCCCGGCTGCCGGCACAGCGGTCTAGACAAACACAGAGATCCTTTGATTACTGCGACTTGTTTTTGCTAAAACTTATTTTTCTCTTCCATCACTGTTCAGAGGAGGAGAATGTGGTTTGTTCTCCTCGGGGTGAATACTAATTTGAATTAAAAGGAGAAAGTTTTAAAATTGGATTAAAAGGAGCAACACCACATTTCTTTTCCATGGAAGGGAAGGGAAGAAGGAAAGGGGGGAGGAAGAGGACACAACTCATCCCCTTCTCTTGCGGATGCCTCAGGTGCTGTCCATTTACTTGCAGACCTTTACTCCTCTGGGTTTCCTAAGCATGGCCAGGACTGGACATGGACAGGACTGGACATGGACAGGACTCCTGACTGCCTACTGAGTTCAAGGAGAGAGTTCCAAAGACATCTCCAAAGTACCCAACTCTGCAGCCATCAGTGAGCTGCAGAATGAAGCACCTCTTTCTTCCCTCCTTGAAAGCCCAACTCAAGGTGACATTCTCCTGTCAGATGGTGTCAGGAAGTAGCAATGATGGTACAAGGTCAGCAGAGGAGGAGGCACAGCTCTAGGACCTCCTGACCGCTGCAGAGAGCACAGGCAGAGCTCCTGGACATCCTGCAGATGCTCACATCTGGCCCAATTCTCTAGTCCCATCTAGAGAAGAAGAGACTTAAACTCACACACACACACACACACACACACACACACACACACACACGCACACACTGTATGAGTATTTGTGGCAAGCATTCGTAATTGCCAAAAACTGAGGACAACCAAAATGACCCGTGGGAAGAGAGTAGGGGGCAAATCACCCCAGTACATGTGTGTACAGCACAACGAAGTAAGAAGTCAACAATCAAAACCGACACTTAATAGATACATGCAATGGCAAAGGCTTTGTGCTCAGGGGAAGAATCTCCTCTCATAAGGTTATATCTCAGGCCACACAAATGACGCCCTCCCTATGATACTCAGCAGACACAGCCATAGCAGAGAAGATGCCAGTGGTCACCAGGGGCTGTGGGTGGCCACAAGGGCAGCAGCAAGAGCGATCTGGTAGTGATGGAGCTGTTTAGTGTCCTGATTGTCACAGTAGTTACATGAGCTTATATGTTTAAGAAAAAAGCACATACAGCAAGGTGAAATTACTGTATAATAATTTTTTTTTTTAGGTTTTTTGAGACAGGGTCTCGCTTTTGCGGTTTAGGCTGGCCCTGAGCTCAGCCTCCAACTCATCACAATCCTCCTGCCTCTGCCTCCCCAGTGCTGGGATTACAGGTGTGAGCCACCACGCCCGGCACTGTGGTATGTGGTACTGGTTGCTGCTGGGTGTGGGTCTCCACGCCCAGTATTGTTATGTGGTTACCGGGGAATCGAACCGGGCCCTTGCGCTTGCAAGACAGGCACCGGAACCACTGAGCTAACTCCCCGGCCCTGTATAATAATTTTTTAAAATAAAATTTAAAAAGAAATGAACAATTTTGAGACAGAGAGAGACAGACAGACAGAGAGAGAGAGACAGAGAGATAGATCAATAAAATATCCAAAAGGTAAGGTGAACACCATACATCCAGCCAACATCTTTTCTACTATCTCAATTCCTTTCCACTTGCAAATATTCACGAAACCTGCATATCTTAACTTCTCTCTTTTGAAGCTTAAGAAACACCCATTTGGACTGCTAAAGCAAAATGCCATAAACTTTGTAATTTACAAACAATAGAAATGTATTTCTGGGGCTGGGGATTTAGCTCAGTGGTGCTGCACCTGCCTCATAAATGCAAGGTCCTGAGTTCATTCCCAGGTATGTGGGGAAAATGTATTTCTCATGTGGTAAGGCTCATTTCTTGGTTCCTAGGTGTGGTCTCCTCTGGACTCTGTCACGTGGTAGGAGTGGTGAAGGACTTTTGGGAGAGCCTGGAAAGAAACCACTCCCATGTATGAGGGCCCTACCATCCTGACCTAACCCTCTCCTCAAATGTCCCACCTCCAGGTACCATTGCTCCAGGGTTATGACTTCAGCACACATTTAGAGGACAAAGGCAATAGCAAAGCATAGTACTTATGGGTATAAACAGTGGAGGAAATATTAGAAAGAAACACTTCAAGTGACAGCAGCAACTGCTGAAATTTTGGATGTGCCATTTTTCTGCTGTAAAATTTATATGACAGTTTCATTTTCATTTGACTCCTAGGGAAAGAATGAAATGTTTGGAGTAAGAGAAAAGTGAAATCAAGCAAAAAATAATTCAAAATATTTTAATTTATGTTTTTCAGAGAAGGAAGAATACCCTACATACACATGTGAAATAACCCTTTATAGCCCCCTCTTCCCAGGAAAACGGGTAATCCCCTCCTAACTGCCAGGCCAGCCTTTGTCTGGTGCACACTCTGGATTTCTCCCTACGAAGAGGCCTCAAATGAAGCACACATTGGAGTACACAAAATGCTGTAACCAATGAGCTCCTCCACGATTATGAGCAGTAATATACCTACAAGTCATGCTACAAATATGCTCTTACTAGAAAAATATTCAATTTTGGCTGCCTTGGTGGAAATGTTAATCAGGGTACTAGTCTTCAATATCACTAAAAATAAAAGTCATATTTTATTTTACAAATAATCAGATTTTGTCACAATAATTATTGGCCCAAAAATGATGCATAATGTATTTCAAGTGCAAAAGGCAAGATGATACCAATCGTTTAAAATACACAAAATATTTTTAGGGTGGAGTTGTATGGGATATCACAGGATTGAGTTGTAAATGTATTGCAACCATGAAGGAAGAAAAAAAAAGAAAAAACATCCAGCTGTTTAAAAGAGAAGTCGGATGAGGTGGAAATGGCAGGAATGTGTCAGACAGTTTTCCGGCCGGGCTGGCCCAGGAGGTCCAAGGGTGGTCCCCAGGCCGGCCTCCAGCTCGCTCCCCTCTACCCAGGTGTGCAGGGCATGCTCTGGACTGTGGTGCTGGACGCTACCCTGGCGCATGGGCCCGCTGTCCCAGAACACTGGCAAAGAGATGGGAAGGAGGGAGGGGAGGCCATGTGGACAGAGCTCCGCCAGAGGGACCAGTGGTGTCACCTGCAACCGCAGGTCTCCTCAGTCCCCGCATCCACTGCACAGAGCAGCTGCTGGTCCACGCGGAGGCTGCGGGAGCCTGGAAGGTCAGGCCTCTCGGTCACGCTGGGTTATTTCCTTCTTTATGTAAAGTCTCTGAGCATTTTCACATCACCTGCCATTTGAGAACCGTTTTGTTGCTCTTGGCATTTGTCCACTGATCACATCACTACACAAGCGTGCTGAGCATGCCAACATCGCAGGGTTGAGTCTGAAATCCATGCAACAGTCTACTCCTTGGAGATCCAGGCCCCATCAGTGGGCCTAGCTGATGGACATGC
Organism: Petromus typicus; assembly: GCA_004026965.1. Taxonomy (NCBI): domain Eukaryota; kingdom Metazoa; phylum Chordata; class Mammalia; order Rodentia; family Petromuridae; genus Petromus; species Petromus typicus. The sequence goes on from PVIR01008570.1 coordinate 13,645, forward strand.
CCACAACAGGGGCAGGACCCTTGCTAAGAACCTCGTTAAGAACTGTTTGGTGCATTTTTAGCACTGCAGCTCCAGTATGCAACTTTGCTCACTGTATTCAAAGCATCCGTCCCCCACCATTGGCACAATGCAAGGTTCTTCAGCTACACTTAGTGCACAAAATGAGTGGAACAGTCTGAATCCAAGGCTGTGTGTCTAAGGCTGCTGGAAGGTGACCGGCTCGGGGAGGGTGGGGTGAGCGCATCAGCAGGTCACGCTCTGACGAGTCCAGAGCTGAGTATGTAGGAGGTGGTGCCTGGTCGAAAGAGGGGGAGCACTGAGTGACCTCAGAGGACCAGCTCCTTCCCTGTCCTCCTTCCACTGCCTCCTGACTAGAACCGGTTGAGTAGCTTTTTCTCTGTCATGCCCTTCTACTGCCCTGTTTCTGCCATGGAACCAGATGGCAGTGAGCCAAAACTGTGAGCCAACACAGACTTCTCTTCCTCTAAGCTGCAGGTGTCAGGTACTATGTTCCAGGAACGGGAAAGTGACCAGGTGCATTAGGTCACTGAATTCTTACTCTGTGACTTAGTGTTCGCAGGTAGCTGGGAAAACACTTTATGTTAAAGCCTTGCTTGGTATGAAAAGTACAAAAAGGTATACATTGTACTTTTTGTAAAAATTCATTTAACTGGTCATTTTAGTGCGATTTAATTATGCCATCCTGATTTCTGCCTGCATGTTACATATTTTCCCGTTACAGACTAGCCAGTGCCCAGCTTTTCAGAAAGCAGCCTTGAGAACAAGTTCTTGTTCCCCACTGTGGCTTCAACAGCCTTCATCAGGACTGACGCCTTGACACAGCCCAGCCCTGGGTACAAAAGACGGAGACTTGGCCCAATCAGAAAGAGACTTTCCCACACTCCTCCCTATTTCTGCTGGAACAATGAAGAAATGATGTTGGGTTATATGAGGTCATTAAGACTAAACTACTGTAACTATAATTGGAAAGGCCTAGGAAATATAGAGAAAATTATCTTTCATGCAAGAATTAATTAAAATCTTGTTAAAAGACTGTAAGATAGTGCCTTATGAGTACCTATTAAGTATACAGAATTAATGAATCACACTAGGCAGCTTATCACTTACTGAGCATTTTAAAATGACCCATCTCTTAACTTCTTTTAAGTTGAAGTAAAAATAAAGCTTAAGACTCTGGGCCATGTCTTTTGGAAAAATGGTTCAAACTTGCTTTGTGAAGAGGCCCAGCCCCAACTTCTAAGATCCAATCCCTTGGGAAGAAACTGTGTCTCCAAGAGAATTCTTGGAGTCAAAGCAGGGCCATGTGGGTAGGGGAGACTCCGTTCTTTTCTGGAGTTGTACAGGTAGCCTTCTACGAGAGTTTGCCAGGATACCCAGGTCCTCACTGGAAGCCCTCCTCTGAGCTGTCCTGTAAACACCTCCCTAGAAGCCAGGCCCAGCCCATCTCTAAACAGCCTTTCCTTGCTCACCCTCCGCTCAAGCTGTTTTTTCTTCATGCAAAGGGCCCTCACCTCCTCTCCTCTGGACCACAACCCTGAAGCTCAACTCACAATATTCTATCTCTCTGGAGAATTTCTAACAATCTTTCCTAACAGGAAAAAGCCATTGCTCCCTTGCTATCTTCTCTGCCCACTTTTGTGGTAACAGTGTGAAAGTCCAGAGTACAATGCATCGAGAAAGGAGAACTGAGGTCTAAGCACACTGACTGGGAGAGCCCCCCAGGCAGGTCACCTGTGAATTTCTGAAACTTTTAGATGTCAATGACAGGCACAAAAATGCACCTCAGCTGGACAGTGTTAATCTTATTAGCAGCAGCAGTTTCACCTGATAGCATCGAGGTTGCATAAAGAAACACTTGTCTTTGCCCAAACCAAGAACAGAGTTTGGAGAGAGGTTTTTGTCTAGTTTTCATCTATTTTTTCCTTTCTCACAATGATGTATCTCTTGAGATGCTGCCTTCCCCGTGACTACGTGATACATATTTGATAAATAAAACAGAGGAAATGTCTAGAAAGAGTTGCTCTTTCAGAATCCCTTCCCTCTCCTTGATCTGTCATAGAGAAATTTCCTTAAGTCAATGCTTCTGAACCAGGTTGATTTCAAGCTTGACCAACTGGGGACTGAAAATATTTCAGAAAAACCACATCAGTCCTGGACACAGAGACGACCTTTCTTGCCATTGTTCCCTAAACAACAGAGCACAACAACTACTTGCACAGCGTTCATGCCGTAGTTGGTATTATAAGCACACTGCGATGATGTGCGTGTGTGGGAAGGTGGCACAGGTTACAAGTAAACATCACCAGTTTATATCAGATCAGAGTGTCCACGAACTTGGTATCCAGGAGACCGTGAACCAATCACCTCTGAGCACCAAAGGATAACTGTACAAGTTTAAGTATATTCCAGCATGTTCTCCCTTCTGCCACCCTCTCCCTCAGTCTCTGAAGACCTTTCGAGCTCTTTTGAAATCTTTCAGGTAGCTGTAATTCAAAAGCAATTTAAAATCACTCTTCCAACTGCATGTTTGCCAAACCAGATGTAAGGGCTTCCTGAGCTGGTTAAATAAGGCAAGGCGATACCAAAGGGTCACAGTCCTCTGGACATGTCAGAAGAACTAGTCTCCCTTCTCCTGGGCCCAACCATGTACCTCAAGACTAGAACAGGTCCCGTGAATTCCCAGACTACAGGAGCTAGACTGAGCCTTCAAGATCACCCGGCTGGCACCTCTCAAACTCAGACACACAGAATCGTCTAAAGGGCACGGAACAGTACTTGCTGCATCTGCCCCTCACTCGTGTTTCAGTCCATCCAGGGAGATAAGGGATGTGTTTCCAACAAGATCCAGATGACTCTGATGCATCTGACCGTGGACCACAAACAAGACCACCGAGTGAGCTGCATTTACTGAATTACAATCACTAGTCTGAGACCCTCAGAAGCTGCCCACGTGAGCTGTCTGAACCCACAAAGTTAACAGGAGGCCTGCGCTCTCTGCTCTTAGGTAGGTCACACGGGAAGCCCTGCAACTTTTAGATGACCGCCACACACACGAAAATGTGTCTTAACCAGATACTTTCAAACTCATTGGCAGTGCTCGCTTCACTTGACACCACCCAGGGTGCAGAGAGAGGGAGTGCTTTATTCCTGCTCATCCCAAGAACGAATTTGCAAAGTTTTTTTGCCCTCACAATGATAAATCTCTTCTGACAGTTTTATTGCTGTGGCTAAAATGTCCTTTTAAAATGAAAACATTATGTCATCCCTCTGACAATGCAATAAGAAACTCCTTTTCATGGGGCTTCTTGCAAAACATTTTAATAATAAGGTATTTTTCCATTAATCTCTTGAATACAGTCTTAAAAAACTGTTACTGAGGAGTGCATTTCCCAGCATTCAGAAGTCTCTTCCACCTCTCCCCACCACTGATGAAGACTGAAGAGAGAAACGCAACATATCGAGTCCTCGCGGCCCCCTTTTGGTGTCCTTACCCTGGTCTTTCTGCTCCTCAGTTCTCTGATTCCAGACCTGACAAACAACCTCAAAACTTCCCATTTCAACTCCCGCGATAAGATGTGGCTCTGGGGTCCTCCTTGAAGAGGGGCCTCAGGCTCCTGCCTCCTATACCCGGAGAAGGTCCCTCTAGGGCACGCTTTAGAGCCCCAGCTAGACGTCCACACCGCGGTAGGAAACGTGAACCTAGTACGTGCCGGTAGAGGGCGCTTTATTTAATATCTCGGGGCATTAGGACCCTGAAAACTATTCCCAAAGCCTGCCCAGAACTGGTGAGTTTTTAAACATTTTTTTCCTGTGACATTTCTTTTTACTTGTTTATTTGTTAAACAATAAATTTCATATTCAGTATGAAAGTACATATAAAATCCTTCTCTGTCATGTGGATCAGTGACTTCTAGGTCAGTCTCATAGGGCTTCACAACTTAGCATCACTGCAATCCTCCTACTCTGTGCATATAACTGTCATGTTCACACAATGACAATGCTGTCCTCAGAGTGACACACAACTGTATTTTCTCTTCTTAGAACTTACTGCTGGTCACTGTGAGTCCCGAACTTCTCCTCTACCGGGAAAAATATAAAGAGACTGAATATCACAGTAGAGCAATATTTTTAAAGCTATAAAAATTGCACTGGTAACAGTAACAAGACTCCACTCAGGAGTTGCTAAGTGAACTGATCTGAATTTTGAAGCTGGGTACAATATAAAAACTGTCAAAATATAACCGGATGACATTCTTGAAAAAATGAAACACAACTGTCAGTCTAAAATTCAAGGCCCTGTTTACAAAAATAAATAAATAAAATCTCAGACCACAGCTCTGATGTTACTGACTGTTAAGATATTCCAAACTGTTTCGTTTAAAACTCTTTTCTTGTTATTTCACCAGAAAATTGGATCTAAATCCATTCACCACAGGCAAATGTAACAATTACAACCTCAAATTGAATCTAGACATGGGCGTGACATAATTTTGCTTTTAAAAAAATCTGTGCAAAAATGAGAATCTGTGGAGGCGTGAGGACTCCTGAGTCCCAAACTGTGGGAGTGAGGGGAGCCGTGAGAGTACTTCGTGAGTGATTAGTCATTTGTCTTGCAGCTTTACGAAGAATTATATTCAACTAATTGTTGCCCTTTAAAATTATTATTATTTTTTAACCTAAAATCTACACTAGGTGGAGCCCCTTGTCCAAGATATGGAGTGATTAAAAAAAAAAGCGAAGAATAGTGGAAAAAAAAACCAAACAGGAAGAGATGCAAAAAGACACGCATTCTTCCATTTTTAAAACGTAGTTTTAACTTCTACAGTTTGACCAGAAAAACATGTTTTCTTATCACTTAAGACACTGGAGTGAACAGTACCATTAACATTCACCACAAGAGCCCAGATTACAAGCAGACATTAAAATCCGTGTGGTGAGCAGAAGAGGGTCCTGGGATTCCGTCCCTTCTGGATACTTGCAAAAACATTTTAGCAAGGTTAATGATCTCCTGAGTTCCAGGTGGACACCTCCAATCCCACGAAGAGATGCACTGCTGTTAAAAACAAGACTCTTTAGAAAAACACCAGTGCACTAAAAAAGGGCAAAACATCCAAAATGCTCACAAACTCCCGCTCTCTCCAGGATGCAGACACGGAGGAAGCCCACGCACAGACAGACGCTTGTCTCCGAGGGAGGGAGGGAGGGCCTGGGTCCCAGCAAGCACAGGTCTAATTGTGCCTAACTGGGACTTGCAGATAAAAATAGGCTCTGACTGTGCCGTGGAGCCCCACTTGGGCTCAGATAAGACTTCTGAGATACGGCTGCCAAACTTAGGATGCCTCCTTCCTGCGGGATCAAGCTTGTTGGCCTCCAGACCTGTGATATGGCGGGCCTGGCCTTCCAACCCCAAGGTGCCAGCTCAAAATGCAAAGTTCACCCCAAAGCACGAACCCTTGCCCAGTTCCTCAGGCTTCTGCTGACAGGGCCCACGTGGACCTGTCAGTTTACGAGGCAATAAAATATTGTAGAGTCATTTTTTTTCTTCTTCAGATTTCTACAAAATCTCCAGCCAGGAAAGACATTTCTGCTGACAGCTGAATTATGTGGTGAAACAACCTTTGAACAAGCACGAATCCCTGACCTCACGGAAATTCCTCCCAGAAAGTCCAGAGCCTGGTTGGATCAGGAGTCAGATCAGTGCAAAGGCAGTGACAGCCACCCTAAAAATCCACTTCCCTGCATATCCAGCTACTTTTTACACTGTCGAACCAAAATATTTACATAAAAACCAATTTCTGTGTATTTTCAGCACATCTATTCCATAAGCAAACTGATTTGTTCCTTTTGCAAACCAGTTAGTTACTAAATCAAACTATAACTCTGCAGCCATAAATGATTTATAGACTTGAAACTCACTGGAGTAAGAAGAATGGCATTTTGCAATGGTTGACTTTGTCAAGACAGAGATAATTTTCAAAAAAAGAAAACTTCTATGGAGGACCTATAGCCTTTGACTCTAAAGCCATTTATTGGCTAGAATCGAGGCTGAAGGGGTTGGGTGTTATCCAAAATAGCTAATCTTCCTCAATACCTGTAAAAGTGACAGAACCTTTTATTTAGATCTGGTCACTAAGATGTGGATGTTTTTGTAGCAATCCTTACCCTGATGGTAAAGCGATGTGACCTCAGAAATAATGGAGTTTGCCCATTAGATTTTTTTTTTTTTAAGGTTTTTTTGAGACAGGGTCTTGCTTTGTGGTTCAGGCTGGCCCTGAGCTCAGCCTCCAACTCACATCACAGCAATCCTCCTGCCTCTGCCTCCCAAGTGCTGGGATTACAGGCGTGAGCCACCACGCCCGGCACTGTGGTATGTGGTGCTGATTGCTGCTGCGGTGAGTCTCCATGCCCAATATTGTTATGTGGTTTCGGGGATTGAACCCGGGTCCTTGTGCTTGCAAGACAGGCACCGGAACCACTGAGCTATATCCCCGGCCCTTGCCCATTAGATTTTTAATTAGGGAAGTGAGTACAGTGTGTCCTGTAACCGGAACATCCACTTTCCCCCGTAATGCTTCTTCTCCATCTCTTCTGCTAGGTTACAGCCCATGTTAATAGCAGGGTAATAAGTTTTTTATAAAAAAGTTACACTCAAGTTGTTTCCTGACAGATAAAGGTGAGCCGGCCTCTCCTGCGCCTGGCACCACCCAAGGAAGGTGACTCTAAACCCACCGAGAAGGATCGAACACATTCAACAGCTTCGCGGTCCTTCTGTCTGTCTGCCCTCCTGCTTTATGCCTGCGGTCCTACAGTCTAAAAACTAGACACAGGACCAACAGGAAAATGGTTAATAAAGAGAGCCACCAAAGACATAGATTTTAGAATAAATTTTCCTAGCTAATAAGCTCATTCTCTAGATGCCAGGCAGGACAGAACTTGATGAATCAATTGTTTTTTCATCTTGCTGACATTCAGTATTGGTCCTGGAGACAGCTTCTTTCTAAGCAGAATAATGTTTAACTGCATCCTTATCGTCAGCACTGCCTCATAAGCAGAATGCAGGACTTTGCTATTGTAATGCAGGATGCTTCACTTCTTTTCCTTCTCACTAAACCTTTGAGAGAGAGAGATAATGTCTTATTTATCAGCACTGTCATCCAAGTGATAATTAAAGATAAGGCAGGAAAAACAAAAGAACTACAAGAACACAGGAATCATCAAGGGGAAGGAGCCCAGGGTCAGGGGAAAGAATTCTCTGACTGCGCCTGAGGAGGACTGATGAGGCACCCTCCCTGTGAGGGGCCAGGCGCCTGGGGGGGCGGAAAGGGGGCCGCCACTCAGGGCCCCAGGCCCAGCCTGCTCACTTCACACATCCAACCTGCAGTCACGGCAGCCGCTTGATATTTAGAGCCTGCGCACAGAACGAAGAGCAAACTGCTGATCCGGATTTCACAGGAGCCGCAGGCCTCGCTGGTAGTGCAGCGCTCCCAGCACACAGCGCTTAGGAGGTGCAGCAGCTGTAAAGGCTAAATGAGGTATGACTAGGGGCACAAAAGGCAAAAACGAACGTTTCTTGGGAGGGTCAAACTCAAGGCTCTGAAAGTTCAAAGCTTCTCTCACATTCCACCTATTCCAGAGGTGTGTGTGCGCGCGTGCACGCACACACACACACAGACAGACACACATGTAAGCACATGTTTGCTCTGCCCTCCTCTGCTCTGCATTAGGACTCCCTGTGAAGTGTCTTCAGCAGTGAAACCCTCTTACCTCCTCAGGACTCAACTTCCTTCTGTTTTTAATAGTCCCATAACATGTGGGGGTGCAGTAACTGCTCATAGAATCAATAGCTGAAATTTTAATGCCCAGAATACTTTTCTTTTAAAAACTACTCTTTTATTGCTTTTAGGTTTACTGGCTTAATTAAGTCTTAAGGAGTTTTTGAGACTCGTATTTTCTTATCCAGAGAGAAATCCATTTTATTAAAACTAGTTCTATTAAAACTGGAAGTATCAAGTGTTTAATTTCTTCCTCCCCCTGCCCAGTGCCCCAGATCCATAGGTGTTTTGCTCTTCTTTAGTTAATTTCACAAAACACCATGTCTGTCTGTGCTGGACTCTGCAATACACCAACCAGATCCCCTTAGAGAAATGAAGGGTTCATAGTTCTCCTTCCACCACGAAAATCACCCCTACTGAAGACACCTCCAGGTCCGACCTCCTTCCAGGGACAGCTATCGCAAAGTGACCACTCTGCAGGGGATTAAGTCCTCCCAGCTGATCAGAAACCACAAGAGCTACTCCCAGACAGGCTGAGAGCTCCCTTGGAATGGTGCCCAAGCCCAGCTCCTCCCTCTGCCAGTTCTACTTTCTTGTTTGTTTTGACCCCAGCTCTAAATGTTACAGACAACTTGACCACAACGTCTATATCCAGCCAGCTTTTCAAGAGCATGTCTGGGACACTTGCCAAAATTTCATGTTACGTGTATAGAAACCATTAAAAGATGTAACCTTGGAGTTATTATTTTGTTCAGTTTTGTGTTATGGTCATTTATTAAACAATGCAAAAATGGTTCTTCAGGTTTCTAGAAAACAACAGAGTGAAATATAGGTGTACTCATCACTCCCAAACAACACTCAGAGCCCTGGGAGAGAGGCACATGGCCAGAGTTGCTGTAAGAGTGAGGCAGGTCCTTGCGGGGGGGGCGGAGGCAGGAGGGCTGGGAGCCCGAGGTCAGGCCAGAGCTGTGTGTGACGGACAGGCAGCTGTTTACCGGAGAAGACAGGGTGAGGGCTGGAGATGAGGGAGAAGTGTGTGAGGAAGCACAGATCCGAGCAGCCCCAGCGGGCCCTGGTGGAGGGACCTGGGGGGCTGAGACAGGAGGCAAATCACTCACACCCCTAGTGACTGTCCTAAGGAGACTGGTTCTTGGTTTTTTGCTTCAGTTTTCTTTTCTTTGTTTGTTTTTAAAGACTGACACACAACACAGATGACTTTTCCACAGTACATATCTCTAGAATTTCAACTCCTTTCACCTACCAGGATCATTGGAAAAAACCAAGCCAGGAAGAGCATCACATTTGGGGGGAGGGTGGGGTTCTGATGACACCTCTATGTAAACATGCAAGTGATGATGTCTTCTCTTAAACACAAATTCTTTCCCTTTAGAAGATTTTCCAAAATATCTTGTTTTATTTTAAGTAAGAAAAGGCAAATCTATCTTGTTTCCAGACCTCCATTACATCGGTTATACGAAAAGGTAAAGACACATGTGCCACTGATGAGCAATATGTCATTTGTTGTTATTGAACAAATGAAACATTCACATTTGAACCTTTCACCCCTGACTTAGCTGTGGATATGTTCTGCTTCTGTCATCCTTGTCTGCTTACTTGGTGATCACAGTCACCACCGCTGTGGGTAAGAATATTGCTGACATCACTACATCCAACATAAGTGTTAGCTCTGTTCACCATCAGGAACTTCCTCCTGACCTAGAAATTACTCACTCACAAAAGTTAAAAACTGTGCATACTTAAAAACCCTAAAATCGCCACAAGTGAGCATCCCAGAAGTGCTGGGCAACTTGGATTATCCACGGTTGTCATTGGCAATGGGATAGACAGTAGAGCTGGCAACACGTCACAAATTTTCTTTCTTTGTCCCCCCTCAAGAAATAAAACTGGAGGAGAAGGGAACGTCCACAGCATTGCAGAGATGGAAAGCCTGAATCTAGTTTCTCCACTTCCAGGCTTTAAAGCTTAGCTTCCAGTTTGTTACTGGTGAGACGTTAGCACTGTGACACCTCCTCCAATGATCAAGCCGTGTGACTCTGTGGAAAACACTGGGAACCAGGCTCAGCCACCAGGATGCTGGAAGTGAGAAGCCTGATGAGAATCTGAGTGTCTCCCTGCGTTAGACAGAATATGGAAAAAGGATGGGAAGATAGCTTCAACTGTCATAAAGTCAAGAAAACATATGAGGAGAGCTTTTCCAGAGCAGGTGCCTGCATGTGCAGTGCAGTTTCTTGAAGGCCACAGGCTAGGCAGCTGACCAAGATAACTTTGTACTTTCATGTCTCTCTGATTTTAAGAAGAGCCTTATTATGCTGGCTAATAAAGCAGAAAATTAGCCATTAGAGAAGGACCCGGGATTAAAGGTAAGAGCCCTCTCACTCAGTAACAAGAGTCAAAACTCCAAATAAAATATGTACAAGGGTTTCTCTGAATCTAGAAAAGCAAGTTCAATTCTGTTTAATCTTTTTCTTCCCAAGCTGCTCATAGTTTTAAAATGTTATACTGTCGGATGCAAAGATGTCCATTTATCTAGAAAGAGAAAGAACGCTACAGGGCAAATCACCCTCTTTATGTCTTCATTAAAACTGCTCCTGTTCCGCACAGGCCCATAAGATTGTCACTTTTACTTCACAGCAGAATTGGACATAAATGCCAAACAGGATCAATTCAGGTGCACATGACAAAATATTATCTAATGTCTATGGTTGCAGGTACAGAGGCTCCACATATAGGTTACACAGACTGAAGGGAAGTGTTTAGTGATGACATTTTATAAACATCATGCAGAATCTGATCATGCTGATTAAAACCAGACTCTCAATTTGCTACCTGGTAGAGTAAGAAATAGGGCAAAGGACATATATATGGGGCCATAGAAATTAGAGGCAAATGATGGAGTAAAACATTGCTTGAGCTTTATTATTTTTAGAATTATACACTTGTGAGAAATTGTTTAAATATTTTACAAAGTGTTAAATTCAAAAACTCTCAAGGTCCTAGACAGACCAGGAATTCATCAGACCTGCTCATGAGCAATTCAGAAGATGAAGCTTTGGCTACTACTTATAACTGGAAGAGAAGACGAGTCTTTACCAAGACTGTTTTGTTGGTTATCATGTTCCACGATGAAGGCAGAGATAAAAGGCTGGAAGAAACACACAATGTAAACCCCAGAATGAGATTTCCAGACGTGGAGCTGAACATCGTCACATAACTCAACAGTCAAAACAGCTGATTAGGTGGTAATTGTGTCAAATCAGCAACTCACGGCGCAACAGATTAACGACACACACTCCTAAGGATATTTATGGGCAGGGAAATCATCTCAGGGAAAGATTCCCAAATTACTTATACCAGAATAGAAAGTCTTACAAACATCAATGCCACTTTCATACCAACCTTGAATGTAATTTTAGAAATTTCAGAAATAACAGATTGCAACAACAGTGTTTGCTGCCAGCGAGTAAAATCCTGGCAGCTCAATCAGCCAAGACCGTGATGTGGCAGCTTGCAATCTATTGAGAGAGGGGAACTCAGGTTGACAGTCAAAGCAAAGACTTTTCTATGGAGGTCTGTCTCCACAGGTTTCTTTCTTAACCAGCCATGCTAAATCCCTTTTTAAAAAACACATAGATATCAAACCAGCCTGTCCTAAAATAGCATCCCTAAAATCTTTCTTCCTCTAAACTTGAGAACTAGCCAAAAGTGTTTACAAGTATGTCCAAAACCTGTCTGCTATCTAGTTTCCGTCTCATAGGCAAAAGCACACCAGCAACTCACAATCTAATTCCAGGCCCTCGTGCAACATGCAAAACAGCACAGCGGTCAGCACAACAGTCTAACAAAGTTAGAGTTTGATGCTCAGTCATTCTGCTGTCATGAATTTTGTCACCATTCATTAAGGACGAACTGTGTGGAAGAGTCACATCAGATGCGTAATGAATTAAATATAAACATGTCGACAAAGTACCATTTCCTTTGCATATGTGTTGGGAAAACAAACTACTCAAGTATCATGAAAACAAATGCATTAATATCTATATTTTCCATCAATGGTAAACATTTATAAAGACTTGAGTTGTGGGATCTATAGAACAGGCTGAACAAGAGACATAGAAAATTCAGCGTCAAGCCAGTGGGATATTTGTAAAGTGCTTGGTCATAAGGAGCTGTTATAAGTGACAATATAAATCCCAAAGTGGGGAGAAAGCCCAGAGGAAGCCTAACAGCAACTTGGACCATGAATCTGATTTTTCCACATTGCCCTTGTGCTTGGGTGATGATAACCATGCCCCTCGGAGTCTCCTCTCCATTGCAGGGTATGCAGCTTAGGTACACAGTCACTCATGTGTGAAGTATTTTCCCATCAAACAATTTCACTTGATGTTTTTTCTTCCACAAGCAAAGAGAAAAAATGAACAGCTTCAATACGAATTTTAGGACTCACCCAAATGGTCCGCATCCAGATGTCCAAGGACAGGGTTTTTCCACATGAGGAGTCGATCCACATTCCATGTCCCAAGAGGCAGTGAGAGAGACAAGCAAAACAGAAAAGGAAAACAATTTAGGATAATTTCAAGAACAGGGTGGAACCGTACTCCACAGCAAGCATGCTTGTCACAGTTCCCTCTTTTTAGAAACAGCCTCACCGCCAAGATGTCACAGTCTAAGGAGGAAGTTTCTATAAAAAAGATAAGGCAGATGCAGATAACTCATGAGTGATGCAAAAAGGTGGTGCATTAGCATCTTCATTTAATACACACAATACTATAGTTGATGTGGGGTGGATATCCTCAGGAAGATAAGGGGGAAGCACTGTTTAGGTACACAGCGAAATCAAAATAATTAAAGCAGGTCTGGACTAGACTTGGGGATGGAGCTGTCACAGGTAGAGGCTCAGGCTGCCTCAGTATCACAGTCTGAAAGCATGATGTGCACACCCCAGCAAGATTTGATTAAAATATTCCAACTGCACATCCTGAAGGAGTATAAAATACTGACCTGTCTACATACGCTACAGGTCAGAGCTGTGAACAAAATCTGAATTCTTCAAAGGATCAAAGAAATACAATGTTACTATTATCATTTTTCAGAGGGCCCCCCCCCAGAGAACAGATCATCAGATGTCTACTATACATTGTTTTTGAATTCTACAAACTATGATAACTGCTCTGTGTGCATAGCTTAAATTCTCATAAAATCTATTTTCAAGGAGATGGAATTCCTCAGACTGAGTCTTCATGGAGAACAGCTCCACCATCACAGGCTGTCCATGGGACTAGCAGTGTTAGAGTGAGCCTGGGCTCCTCGTGTCCACGTGGCCTCCTGGGTCTCTGCCTTACAGATACACACTGCTAATCAGTTCCATCAAAAGCGGCTGCTGATTCTAAGCAATTCAAAGAGTTTTGAAGAAATACTTATACACTCTTGAGCATAGCATCAATTTTTCACAAGAGTGAAACAGATAGAATGAATAGATAAACAAAATATGATAGAAATACTATTCAGCTTTAAAAAGGAAGGGAATTCCAACTCATATGACAACACAGATGAAACTTAAGACATTATGCTATGTCAAGTAAGTTGGACACAAACTGATAAACACTGTATGATTATAAACATGGAGATTCCTAGAGTAGTCAACTTACACAGACAGAGAACAGAAGGCTGGCTGTCAGGGTCTGGGGAGGAGGGAAGTAGGCAGCCGTTGGATAGATGCAAATGAAAGGTCCTGAAGTTGTGCACGCATGTGAATCCACGACACGATGGGACTGTACACGCACAGATGGTGAAGGTGGTAGATGCTAAATCATGTGTGTTTTATCACAATTAGAAGAAACTCTGCTGTCAAAATGGTTCTTGGAATATTTCTGGCTACCTTGTGAATTGGCACAACCTTCAAAAGAAAGAATGAGTACGAGTATATATCAACACTTGCTCTCACGTTAAAAGAATGCTATTTTCAATAGAACTAAAATTGGCCTAGCATTAATTCAAAAAATTTGGTTTTATTTTCAGCAGATGGCAGGATGAAAATAGTTGCTTAGCGTGCACTGGAAGAGATCATGACAAAAATTCCTGGGGACAGCAGGGCTCGGGCAGGCTGCCAGCAGTCAGTCCACATCCCTCCTCAGACGCAGGGAAGCCACTTCTGCAGTGGCACCACGTCCTCCCCCAAACCAAGGGCACTTTCAGAAGTGCCACCCAACATGAGGGCTTTCGCATCCACTGGAGATTTTCAAAATTGAAGGCTTGGGTTTCGGAAAGCATTTTGCTTGTTAATCTGTTGGCCTTGGCTCTGGTAATAAATGGTGAATTTTCTCCTTATTGTAGCCAGGTAAACTTTAATGGTACTGGCCAGAGAACTCCCATGAAGAGCTCAGGGATTCTCTCTCACACATTCACTAATTGCCAAAACTCAGAAAAGTGAATATGCTGGTGTATGATGGATTGCTCTGGTGGAAACAGGCTTAAATATGTGTGTTCAGAGACCTTCGTAGCCTCATTCACAGGGAGCTGAACCCGTGGAGACGGGCCGAGCTGCCGTGGGAAGGACTCAGCTGTGCAGTATGGGTTCAGGTGTTCCTCAAGGAGCTCCGTGACCTTGAGACACCACCACACACCTGTGCCCTGGAGTGAACAAGGAGGGCAGCAGATGTCCAGCTTTCCTTGTAGGGTTAAGTACAGAACAAATGGAAATGATACCTCTCTCGAATCCCTCTAGAAACACAACCGGCCGGAATTGCAGGGTGGACTCCTACAGACCTCACTCTCTCCGCAGGTCCGTCTCTTGGTGGGAGCTGGGATCCTTCCCAGGTCATGAGGACAGTGTAAGCAGAGAGCACACACGGTAGCTTCTGCTGAGCTTTCCACTTTCACTCGGGTGCATATGGCACAACTGTGCCCTCAGGGACTCCCATGTGGAAGTCCATCCCCAAAGGTCAGGTGGTAAAGTGATTTCCTCTGACCGTGGCCTCTGGGAAGGGATTAGGATCAGATAAACTCTTCAGGGTAGCATCCCCATGACTGCTTCTGAAGGCAAGAAGACACAAACATTTGCTCCCTGTCCCTTGTCACGTGCTGCCCTGCGCTGCTTGGGGATTTGGTCTCATGATTTAGCTGCATTTGGACATTTCTTAGCAGGAAACTCTCACCAGTTAGAGGCCTCTGAGCCCACAGAACTGTGAGCTAAATAAACTTCTTTTTTGAATAAAGTCACTTGGCTTCTCATAGTTTGTTATGGTAACAACAACAACAAAAACAGACCAGTACAAACCTTGTTTCTGCCCAGGATACTGCTGACTAGTTTCCATCCTAACAGAGGCCTATGTGTCTATGGTTAATAATAAAGTGGGGTGCAGAGGTTGGGAAGTTCCTAAGACTCTTTCCAGGGAGCCCACAAGGACATACTTAGACACTGTCTTTTCACTTTCCTTCTCTCAGGCATGGAGCTTTCTAGAAACATTTGTGGCATAATGTATCTCACCTTTTATTTCTTTTTGTTTGTTTGTTTGTTTTTTGAGACAAGATCCTACTTTTTTGTAGTTCAGG
The DNA here is from genome assembly GCA_004026965.1 of Petromus typicus. Classification (NCBI taxonomy): domain Eukaryota; kingdom Metazoa; phylum Chordata; class Mammalia; order Rodentia; family Petromuridae; genus Petromus; species Petromus typicus. Next base: position 29,007 of record PVIR01008570.1, read on the forward strand.
CTGGCCTTGAGCTCAGCCTTGAACTCACAGCAATCCTTCTGCCTCTGCCTCCCGAGTGCTGGGATTATAGGCGTGAGCCACCATGCCTGGCACTATGGTATATGGTGCTGACTGCTGGTGGGCATGAGTCTCCACGCCCAGCATTGTTGTATGTGGTTACCAGGAATAGAACCCCAGCCCTTGCACTTGCAAGGCAGGTGCCAGAACCACTGAGCTAAATCCTGGCCCTCACCTTCCATTTCTAACACAGAAGCCACCATAAGACTCTCTTCAGTTATCAAATTGATTCACAATGCTACTCTTCACATCAATTCATTTTTGCTTTGGAAAACAGCTAACATTCACTAACATGGAATGGGCTTCTGATTACTCTTTTTAGGTAAGTTAAAAGTAAGTATTATCTAAAATATTCTCCATTCTAAATGCACTTCACATCAGTGGGCAGAACAGGCATAATTCTGTGTGGCCCTTGGTGGTCTTTAAGAATATGTGCAGGAATGGAGATCAGCACTGGGAGAATTCCTGAGATGGACAACCGGCAGGCAAAGGTAAAGAAGAGGTTCACAAGCTGTCCAGAAAGGTCATAGGGATCCCAAGGTCACATAGAGGATTCTGGTCTCTATGTGATTCTGGTCTCTAAATGATTCTGGTCATTTAGAAAGAGCATCAGAATAGTTTATGGGGTGGGGGAGGCACCACTGTCCCTCTCTCTGTATGTGAGAGCTATATACAGAATCAGTCATTCAACTCAGTCTCTACTGCATCGACTAGTAAGTCTCCAGCACCCTGAAATACAGGGCTTTCCCACAGGACAAGACACAAAAGCCTACGCTGGGGTCAATTTGGTGAAGTACCCGGGGATGAGTTTCCCTTTATTTCTCCATACAACTCCCTTTTGAGCAGAGCCAGAGTTATGGTCTTTCTTGGCTCCTGCTCTGGGGATTTTCCTTGGAATAAGATGAAACAGAATTAAGCTGATTGTTCCTGCACCAGAAGACACCACTCCTGACCCATAAAGTCCCACTCCTGAGGTCTGCGAATCCTCTTCCCCTCTTCCTTCAGAACCCACTGCAGACCTGGTCCATCCTCAAGCCCCTGCATACACACACTCCTCCTGTTCTGAGGGAGAAAACCTCACTGTCAGCCAGAGGCAAGAAACTATGGTGTTAATATTAATGCGCGATGATTACAGAATTTATGACTTGTAACTTCAGTGTTGGAAAGATAAAAATAAATTATTTTAACATGCAGTTTCCCAGCATAAATAGCACTTGAAAGTGTGATTATGATTTTAGTAACAAGAAAACAATTGCACATTCATAAAATCAGTGAGAAGAGTCAAATCTGTGTCTTTTCTTGTCTTATCAAAATGATGTCAGGGTCAGGGCTTGTGTGTAAAGGGCGTGGACATCCCTTGGGCAAGGGTAGTTGTAGCAAAAGTATTTATCAAAGTACATCTTTCAGGTTAGCACATGACTAAGGGGTTATTCCAGAAAGGAGCAAACTGAGAAGATATTAGAAACTTCCAGCCAGACCGAGATTATAAATTGGACTGTTAAAGGACCCCAGAAGGTCTGCTGTTAAAAATCAGTCCCCATGCTGGGGCTACAGGAGGTGGTGGGCTCTAAGGGTGGTTTCCAGTGGAAGTCACTGGGGACGGGTCCCAGAGGGAGCCTGGAGCCTTCTTGCTCTCTTTTGCTTCCTGGCCATGAGTTGAGCAGTCTCGCTCTACCAGGCACCAAGTCAAGATGTGCTGTTTAAACAGAGGGCTGCTAATCATGAGCTAGAGCCTCTCTTCTGGGAGCCAACACAAAGCTCTTCATCCTATACGTATATTACCTCAGGTATTCCCTTCTGACAACCGAAAACCACCACATGTATATTTTTAAAAACATGCCTAGATGCCAACGTGCAAGATTCACCTAAAATATATCCTGAGATGCAGAACACCCACGGGGGACAGTCCACGTATCTTTGTGAGACAATGCCCAGTCACTTCACAGTACTGTGCGGCAGTTTCCCTGCCGCCCTCCGGAGGGAGGATTTAAGATTTTCATAGAATTCTCTCTTGCAATTTGTCATCGTCACAGTGTATCTTGTGGTGACTACTACTTGAATGCTAAGTCTCCAAGCGGGGTGCTGGGAAGCTCTCGGGTGGTTCCCCTGCCCATCTGGCACCTTGTTAGTGAGAGATGATAAATGGGTATCAAACTGACAGAAATATTATACCTGTCTTGCTTCGGTTATGGAGTTATTAATCCTTCCTGCAAATATAATTAATTCGATCACCTTGCTTACACTGATTACTTTGATCAAAATAACTAAGAAAGAATGGCAGCCAAGCAGTGAGAAGACAGAGCTTTGTGAGGAAGGGGAAATAAAACAGCTTGGCTCTGGGCCCTGGAGTGTGGCTCAGGCCGGAGGAAGACATGCAAGAGATAGACGGGACCCTCAGGAGAGGGGTCACGAAGCACACATGCTCCTGAGAACTGTCCTGCCTTAGCCCATCCGTGGGGAAGGCACCATTTGACTTCCTGTTTCAGGGTCCCTTACCCGGCACTAATAGTTCCAACATGTGTTCTTAATACAGACTGAAAAACATCCGGGCCTAGCCTAGAAATCTGACTGTAACTTTGAACATCTCTTAAGGTAAAGAATTCAAAATTCAGAACAGCTACTTGCAAATGCACTTTTGAGAGAGTGACTCATCTATGAGACAGGAATGCCTATATTCAGAAAGTAGGTCTCTGCCTTTCATCACTCTGGGCTTTTCACCCCAAAGGCTAAGGGAGCCAGAGGCCGAGGAGAGGAAACATTTCTGTGCTCTGGAAAACAAAATGCACCACATCCATTAAACGACTCTTTGATCATGCTGTCTTCTGCTTTGAAAAATTCTCAGAGAAGGAATGCCAAGACCTCCCAAAATATGCAATGTGCGTTCCTCAGGGCAGAAGAGCACAGGGTAAGGGAAGACCCAGGGCTAAAGAGAGCGAAGACGGGTCAGTGGCACTGCCCAGGCTGTGATGAGAGGGTATATTAGGCAGAAACCTAACTTCTCCCCTCTGTGTATGCAGCAGAAAAATAAAAGGCTCCATGGCTCAGTGGAGGGCATTGACCTCGTCTTCCCCACAGCTCGGAGGCTGGCTCCTGTATCTTGTGCAAACAGATACTTTCGTAGGCCAATGGCAAAACACCCAGTTCCTGAAGACAGTGTCCACTGTGGTAAACTTCGTGAAAGTCAACAAAATAAGGTTAAGAACTCTGCCACGAATCTCAAAGAAGCAGCTCCATACCAGCAAATCCAGCTAGTCTCCATCCAGCCACCAAGAAAACAATTTGTTTCAAGAAGAGCTTGGTGGATTTAGTGGTGTGTGCACAGCCGCCCTGTTCAGCACTAAAAGTGGAATCAAAGTGCAGCTCAGTACACGGAGATGTCATAACGACGAAAATGTTTAAAGTTTACACCGGTCAACTTGGCCACTTTGGCTCTTTGGAAAATACAAAAGTCATTACGTGCTCTAGTGTCTGTCCTACAACATGGCACCGGCCCAAGTGGTTGTAACAATTTGCATTTATTGAACCTAGTATGTGCTAGATGTAAACAACTACACACATCTGGCTTTTGATCGGAATAAGGTTGTGGAAGTGAGGGGGCAAGGCTGACACTCCAGAGCAGTAGGCAGCAAAGAAAAGGCATATTTAACTGGCTCATTACTAATTTTCTGAGAACTCCACGGGTCTCTGATATATTATATTCACTTTCATCCAGATCTAGCCCAGGGAAGTCTAATGTAAGGAAACAGCTCTCTTCCTTTCTTAGGGTTTTTCCTATTCACAACTCGTCTCCTTAGGTTTGCTGAAATTACACTTTTGGGCACAGTGAGAATTTTATGGGTCAGGCACGTTCTCTTACATCAAGTCATTTCCAGGCAGCAAGTTAAGTGGCTATCCAGGCACAGCCACCAGCTGCTCAGCTCTGCTCAGCCCGCAGCATTACATAAGCAGTCCCCAGCCACAGCTCACTATGAGGCAAGGCCTGCAGGACTTTGCTCTTTGACAGATAACCTGAGGTAAGGAGGACTACCTCTGCAGCCTAAAGGAGGTCAGAACAGGTGCTCTTAAAGGCGCGCCCAACATTAGCCGTTTGTCGTTTTAATTTATTTTAATGGTAACCGCCTAGATAAATCTTCTTGCTAGGCCTTGAGAATAATGTCCCAAACCTGTCCAAGGTCCTCCATATCCAGGAAGAGAAGAGAAAGGAAAGAAAAACAATAAAATGAGACCACAGGTTGGTTCTATAGCACATGGTGAAAGTGCCAATCAGATCAGAAACATGACAGATTAGTGATCAGCATTTAGGTCAGTGTGACCAGCTGCACGGAGGACAACATGATCTTCCTTGTGCTTCGGTGTTTTTACGTACCAGGGCAGGTGCGAAGTGAAAGTTTGTTTTCCTTGTGTCAAAACTAACTAGACAACACTGAGCTATAAAAAGAATCATAAATTTTCTGCAATGTTACGAGATCTGAGAAACAAAAGGTTTTTACTCTGTGGTGATGCTGGAGGACTGCAGATGGGAAAGCTGGAAGCGGTTGTAACCCTGTCGTGAAAATGGATAAACTCTCACCAGGGAAATCAAACACTGACGAACCCGCAGTCCAGAAAGGAATCGCTGTTATTTCCTGGAAACACCCTGGGCGACTAGCGGGGCCCTCTGGTTGCATTTGGAGTAATCTGGTAGAGAGGAAGAGGCTCATGTGTGTGTGGATGAAGAGCCCCAGCAGAAAACGAAGCACGCGATACTTCCACTCAGTGAAACAGTTTGAAAATGGGATGTGTGTAGACAGATACCACACTACTCACTGCAGAATTACTGAATTCATTCCCATCTATAATATGTTTTTCTGAGGAAGCAAATAGCTAAGAATAGCTCAGATTCTTCAGCCTTCACAAGTGTGACGCAGATGAAGTTGCATCATGGTAATACACCCCAGGACCCACATACTTTGGAGGGAACAGGATCTGAGCCATCTGACTTGTGAAGTAAGATCTGAACATTTTTAGCTTTGGTTATTCCAATATCTAACCTTTAAGGAAAGAAAAAAAACCAGTGTCTCGGAAAAGAATCCAGATCAAGGGAAGAGAGAATGAAAGTGGACACTGGCGCTGGGTCTGTGTGGGACACAACTGGACTAGACGCTTCCTGCTGTCCCTGGCTCTGTCCTCATGGGTTGTCCAACATCCCCACCCGGCTACGCCGTCCTCCCAGGTCACAGCTCAGAGTGTAATCCTCCTGTTGCTCCCCAATGCCTAGCTGATGAATGTCAAAATCCTTGGGCTTAGAACATGGGGACACCTGGTTAGGCATTGATGGCTGAATTCCACAGGGTCACGGGGACCACAGACTCCAAGCTCCCCTAAAACCAGGTCCCCACAGTGCCACTGTGGGTTTGTTGACACCCACGGATGCCTTCGGGCTCTCTGACGTTAGAGGTCACCATGGGGCCGGAGTGAGCAACAAGTGAGCACGGCATGGTGCGTGTGACACAGACAGGCTGTGGTTTAGCCGGGCAACAGACCTGAGCACAGTGGCGGGATCTGACTATGGCTACAATGATAACTGTTACAGGAAGAAATGAAAAACGCACATACAGTAGTGTTACAGTAATTAAAATGCAGTGGCCTGGAATCATGGGTTACGCTAGTGTCCACTATAAATAACCGGACAAACTCTGTCCATTCAAAAATATGAAAGTACAGCAGCTTTATCTATTTAGACTTGTAATTAAGTGATCCATATAGATGACTGTGGAGTATAAATTATTCACAGATGGAGCTGAATATCTATAATATGCTACTTTTCCAACTTGAATGATTATGCAGATACAGAGGGTATAGATTGACAAAATAATAATTTTTTAAAATGTAGCACTGTTTTGCTGTAGGATTCGCAGGTTACCTTCTCAATTGCATTCTGCTTTGCTTTTTTTTTTAAAACTTTACAAAGTGGTAAGAAGAAAATTATATATACTTTGGGGTAAAGTTTACTACTAAAAATGGTTATAAAGTACATAAACAGGATAAAAAGCTTGAAATGCAAACACTGAAAGTAAAAACCAATTTGATAAATATGAATTTTCAAACTTAATTAAATATTAATATGTATTGCCTGACAGCAAAGGAACAAGTACACTTTTCTGTGCACTTACTATGTGCTAGTCACGTTAAGAGTATTATTTGTACTTCTTGCAAGAGCTCTGCTAAGCAGGCAATTCTAAGCTGGTTTTGCAGGAGAAACTAAGCTCAGAAAACTTAGGTGATTTATCTACAGATAGTCATTAAGGGCTACGGTGCTGGGTGTGCGCAGCAGCAGGTAACATTATGACCCTGGTGTAGCAGACATAGTCACGCGGTCACTGATGTCATTCTATGTCGCACCACCTGGTAATTCTGCTGCTTAGGCCTGCCTGAGAGACAGAACAGGACTCGAAAATGTGTGACCTGCTCTCTGACCTCACTTCCCGGGGAGCTTTTATGGAGCAAGGCACTAGAGGAGGCGAGTTTCAGGTGGGACGAAATTACAGTCAGCCAGTAATACTGCAAGTGCCGTCAGTTAGGTAATATTGGTGCAGTGAGAAATCACAAAATGGACAAACCATGATCAACCAATAAGATTACAAGTATAGTTGCTTAGGTAATAAGAAGTGTATGGATTCTGAAGGAACCATCCTCGGAGTGTGGAATTTTGCCTTTTTTCTAAGGAAGTGGTGGGGTCCTCTCAGGGAGCCAGACGCAGGGGGCAGCAAGCCGCAGCCCCACTCTGCTGTGCTGCTCACTGCGTGGCCAAGCTCCCACGCTGTGTGCCTACAGGCAGCCAGCGTGGATGTGTGTATCAGGAGGCAAGTCCAGGGAACATCTGCATTTCTAACATTGTCCTCGTGCTGATACCTTCCCCACAGTGCAGCCTACAAGGGCACCAACATTCAAAGAAACAACTGCGTCAGGGAGAACACAGTTACCTAGCGCTCTGTGTTAGGAATGGTTTTTCAATCAGACGTCGAGATTATCAGCTTATCAAAATGACCCTTGCTCACACACAAACTCCTGATCTTACTCATTATTCAGCTCTGCAAACTTTTGTGATAATTAAAAGAGAAAGAAATGGTTGTTTTTATTTAGAGGTAGGTAGGAGCCACTGGTTACATATTTGTTTGTATTCAGATGATCCTTTTAATGTTCCACATTGCACTTTTATGAAGGGTTACATAGAGGGTAGAATGCTGATCTTTTAAAAAGTGACCAGACTAGTAATTAAAGTATTGTGACTGTCTCGCTCTTCTGCTCAGAAGACAGTCATGGACATGAGGCCATTTCATTATTTTCAGCTCGTGATGACACAGGGAACTCTGTGACACTTGCCACTGAGGAAGTCAAGCTAGGGAAAGGGTTGGGAGGCTTACTGAGGAGCTGGGAAGGGGGCCACGTTCTCACGTGGCTCACACAAATGGAGCCTTGACAGCCAACATCCTTTCCCTTTTGTTACAGTTTTATCAACTTTATAAATACTACACCTAAAATGGATATTCATGGATACAACAGCTTTGATTACTTGGGCCCATACACTCTCTAGAAGAGACCTGAATATACAGTGTCTCCATGATAAAGCATCTATTCCAAACCCCAGTAATTGACCATGCAACATGGACTTTGCAGTCGTTACTGTCTTCTCTGTGCTCATTCCTCATAGAATGCAATGGTCTATTCACAACTCTACAGTGAGGGCGCACTTTTTACCTGAAGTTTGAAGGCCTGTACATCTAAGACTCCTTGGCTTGTGGCTTCAGTATGGAAGCTAGTGATGTTCTTATATCTTTTCCTCCATCTGACCTGAAATATCTAGCATGCATATGACACATGGCTTCATTTTATCATTCTTAAAAAGTATAGGATTACAAGAAGACTCACCCTCGAAAAGTCTGAATTAAGAGTTTTATCTAGATCAGAAACACTTCAATATATAAATAATACCTTTCTGTAAAATGAGGGGTCATCACATCAACCACTCTAAAAGTGATTTTATATCAGACCAATCTCTGGCCCCATGCTAAGAATTAGCTCCTTATTTCAGGGTGTTTTCAGCGCATTCCAGGCACCCTGCTTAGCTAATGTTTTTCCTTCAGCCCGGTCTCTGTCCCTCTCAGCCTGGCTCCCCACTTCCATTCTACTCTTGCAACCTGGGCAGAGCTCACATGACGACGCACTCATCTCTGCAGTGAGAATGCTGATAATTTTTCAGATTCTCCAACCCTAAATTATCCCCATAATTAGACAGATGCTGGAGAGCGTGGCTTTTGAAGTTTGTCGATAATGGTCCATGTTCTACGCTGCCTGTGAAGACCTGCTTCAGGGCGGGGTACTCTGTGTTTACAGGGACTTCGCCCAGGTTTGTAAAATTCCCTCCTCTCTCAGGAATGGTAAATGTCATGGGGCAGGAAAAGCAGAAGGTGGCCAGAGGCACTGGGACTGCTGCGGCAAGAGACGACATGAACTTGCTAAAGCAAGGGCCTGGAGCTCAAATCCAAGGAGCATGGATCCCGGCCTTGGGGGCGGGGTTTGCAGCAGGCAGTGCCAACCTCCAAGCAGCACTGCCAAAGGATTCAACTGAAGGCAGATGCCAGGGAGTGTGAGGGCAGAAAGAGCTGGGATGTTATTGCAACAGGCCACGTCAGAGTGGCAGGGCTTGGAGTAGGGCAGGTGAGAATATGACAGGAAGGAAGTGGCCACGGGAATCCTCGTGGCAGGGCCAAGGGCATTTCTGCACTGCGTGTCTATGTTGGGGCGCTGTGAGAAAGGGAGGGTATGAAAGACCACACCTGGGCTTGAGAGTCTGGGTGAGGCTAGGAGGGCTGGCTGATGGAGGGTTTTAGATGTGCTCTGGTGCAGCTTTGCTGAAGAGCACGGTGCCCTGTCCTCTGGGGCAGGACCGTGAGGACGACAGGTCTGAGGAGGGTGGAGGAGTTCAGGTGCGGTTCAGGCCTGTGAACAGTGTTCCCACTGAGACGGCACAGGGTGATGCTCACAGGTTCAGTAGCCCCGTTTTCCTGCTGCGGGGCACGGGAGCTCTCCTGCACCTTTGCTGCAGCCTTCACGCGCCTGGTCATGGATGTCCTCTCCAATCTACTCGCGATTCCTCCTGTGCGATAGGAATCGCTCTTCTCGTCCGCATCGCACCAAAGCCTTTGGCACTGCTGTAACGCGCTGAGCAGCTCACCTCTCACAACACAGGGACCTGACAGTGGCCCGTGAGTCTCTGTGACCATGAGACTCTGAGCAGGTTGGATCACACGTGGGTGGCCCACCTGCCTGGCCACGTTACATAACACCATAACACCCAAAATCCTCCATCATACGCGACTAACATGAGAGCAAACACTCTGTCTCTTCTCTGCCAGAGAAACTGAGGTGTGGAGCTTGATTTTATTTTTACATTGGCATGCAACAGTTGTGTGACTGGCAGTGTCCTGATTGGAACAGGCAGGGCCAACCTCAAAGCAGCACTGCCAGCTGCAGTGGTGTTCTGATACACTGACAAACATAAAACAATCAACTCATAGGTATCCGTGTATCTGTCTGCTCAAATAGGAACCATTCTTTGGGTTAGAAACACTAAAAATTCTCCTTCTAATCTCTCTGAAGTATACCATAGTCATTCTCCTGTGCTATAGAACACCAGGACTGTATGTTATTGATTACTTGTGCTGGGACACTAAAACATTGTGTGTGTGTGTGTGTGTGTGTGTGTGTGTGTTGGGGATCAAACTCAGGCCCTTGTGCCCCGGGACACTCGGACTTCATTGTCCTGTTCAACCATATTTTTGTACACACTGATTAACCCTTCTCCAGTTTCTCTTTTCCTCTGTCCTCCCCTCCTCTGCAAACACTCTTCCTGGGGCCTGAATTCAGGACGGGACACTAAGCTACACCTGCAGTCTTCTCACTTTGAAACAGGATCTCTCAAAGTCAATAAGTGGCAGAGGCTGGGCCCAAACTTGGTGATCCTCCTGCCTCAGCTTCCCAGAGTACCTGCTGCTTTCTACATTTATGACATCAGTCTTTGCAGCTTCCACAAATGAGTGGGAAGATGCAATATTGGTGAAAGTCATTTCTCATCTCCAGTTGTGTTTTGCTATTCGTGGTTAACCAGCTCTGAGCTGGCAAATTCTGCATCCCATGTGCTAGGTCTCACACTTCCTTTGCAAGTGTCTCAGATAACTCCAAAGTCATAAATTAATTCTCACAGAGCAGGAGGTGAAAATTATTATTCTCCTTACAGAAGAGGAAGCCGACTGTGACTCAGCCATTTCCCGGGTCTTTTTAACGAACCATTCACAGTCAACCTGCCCTCACTTCAATCCTACAAACGCCACACCCTGGTTTAGTTCTTACCTCTTCTTTGTTCTTATTTTTTTCCAGGGAAAGCATGCCAGTGCGCCCTGGATCATGCGGACAGTGAGAAGTTTGGGGCTGTCAGAGGTAAAGAGAAAAGAAACGCTCTGGCATGGCAGGACGAGGGCAGCAGGTGACACAGAGACCTCTCCTAGGTCTGTCTAGCCCCCAGAAGGCTTCCTGTGGGAAGCTGCCGAGGTGGGATCACAGCTGAGATGAACGGAACTCTCACCTGTCTGCACAACAGCCCCAAAGTCTTGGGGTTCTCTTTTAGCTCGACCCTACACTGCCCTGCCCCCAACCCTTACTACCCTCAACCCCAGCCAGGGCCCCTTCAAAGCCACCGCTACCATCAGCTCCGTATTCTGATTTCCACGACTGACCCCAGAGCTCACTACACGTTTCTTCAGGCCAGTGTTTCAGTGTCAAGGGCTTATGTGTATCAGGCCAGGGGAAAGGCGAGGGGGCCTGCCCCAGGGACCTCAGCAGTGGCCGTGTGACCTGCAATGGAGACTCGGGTCACCGGCTTGGCAGCAGTTTCGGTTCGGGTCTTGGCTCCTCAGCACACAGCACGTTCCCCTAAGGATCGGCTTGTGCTAAAAAGCCCATTCGAAAGTCCAGTGACACGCCTGGTGTCGCAGTGCACGGAGGCCGCCCACAGGGAAGGCTTGGGATGATCTCGGGGTCTGAAGACCAAGGCAGGTTCAAAACCACCCAGAGCTCGACTCCCTCCCCGCTCCACGCAGTGTAGACGCCCTGCGCCCACCTCCCGTCCCCAGGGGCTGCACCTTTTCAGTTTGAGGTGGACAAATCCTGCTCGGCCCGGGGGATGGTCGGAAGAAACGCCTGAGGGGCCCCAGCCTCCGGCCGCCCCTCCAAGACCAGATCGCGTCTACGCCTATGCAAAGGACGCAGCTTTAATCACAGATCGATCTTGGCTTTAGTGTCGTTTCTACTTCGACTCATTCTGTGGGTTCCAGCGCTCCCCCGGGGCCAGGTTTAACGCAACACACTTCGGAGGGAATAACGCGCGCCAGGCTGTCGGGCGGGGGTCCGAGGGCAGCACCCAGGCCGGGGCAGCCCCGCGGAACGGGCCGGGGCGTCGCATCTCCTGGACTTTCCTTCTTTTGACGCAGCTCTCGCGCCCAGAGGGATTCTGCCTACTGCACCCGCTTTTCCCCGCTCGGCCCCTTTGCGCAGAAGGAAAGTGAAAGCCCGACCCGCGGCGGAGCGCGTCTGTCCGCGCCGCTTGGCTCCGCCCGCGAGCCGCAGCTCGGCGCCGGGTCCCAACTTCCAGCGCGACTCCGAGTCCCGGGTCCTGCAGCCCCCGGGCTCTCCCACCCACCGCAGGGCCATGCCGCCCGGCCCCCGAGCAGGGCGCGCCAGAGAGAGTCAGGGGTCCCCAGCTGGCTTCCTGGGGACGCGGCCCGGCCCTGCCAACCTCCCGCTGAGGTCCTGACAGGAGCCGCAGGGAGCTAGCACGCCCGGCGGCCCCTTCCCGGGTTCCCAACTGCAGCCTCGCTCGCCCGCGCCCTGCCGCAGGCGAAGCCCGCTCGGGCTGTGCCGGGCTGGGGGCGGCACTGCGCGGCTGCGGCGCGGAGTTGTGGGTGCAGCGGCGCGCAGGGGGCGAGGAGGCGCGGCCCTGCGGCTCGGCGGGGCAGGAGGAGCGGGCTCCGCGCCGCGGCCTCCGGGGACCGCACACGAGCGCCCGCGCGCCTGCTCCCTCGCCGAGAGCCGGGCGCCGAGGTCCCCCGAGCCCGGAAAGGCAGGCACCCAGTGCCGAGATGGCCCACCTCCGAGGCTCCTGCCTTCCTAGGACCCCCTCTTCTCCCCACCCCGTTCTCCCAGGGCGAGCAACGTCGGGCTTTCGAGATCCTCCTGCTCAGCGGCAGAGGCAGGGGCGCACCCGCGAGCACTGAAAAGCGAGTCCGCGCTCCGCCCCGGCCCAGGCGCAGAGGACTCGCCGGCCCGACTCGCCCCCTGTGCTCAGCGAGGCTGCCAGGGCCAGGAGCGGACCCCAGGGCGCCCCGACTCGCAGAGGGCGGGGAAAGCGGTGGCAGCAGCCACCACTGCGCGCGTTGGCCTCCGCACGGAGTCTCCGAATAGGCTGAGCAGCGGGCGCGCAGGGTGGAGGCGAGAGGGCGGAGGAGGAGTTGCCGGAGCGGAGAGGGATGACGTCCTCCAGGGCCCCCGACTCCGAGGGACTGGAAATCCGTGCGCTCGCCCGGCCCCGCGCGCCGCTCGGTGGGGCGGGGAGCTCGCGCCGCGACCCCGTCCGGCGCCCAGAGGCGATCAGGCCAGTCCCCGCCCGGGCGCCAGCCCTCGGCCGCCTCAAGACCCTCTGCCAGCCCCTCGCCTCGGGCGCCTGCCGCGAGACCTCGCCGACGTCAGCCTGGCCAGCCTCGCCCCTTCCTCGCTCGACCTCGAGCCAAGGACAGGCGCCCGCTCTCGGCCCCTGCCTCGGAGCGCCCCGGAACGCCCGGCCTGCGTCCTGCGCCCGAGAAAGATGCGCACCGCGAAGGGAAGACGCTCACCTGGGTGTCAGGAGCCTCCCTCGCCAGCGCCTTCCGGAGCCTGTTCCCAGCCCCCAGGCACAACCTTCCTCAGAGAAGAAAAAAATAAAAGTAGCGACAGGGCAGCCGGGCAGCGCCGCTCCGACGTCCCCGCGGGGTGGCTCGTTCCTCCGGATTCTCCAAGGCCCGGGCGCGCAGGCGGCGGCAGTAAAGACTCCCGGAGGATGCAAGGGCCGCCAGACCCGGCTCCTCCGGCAGCGGCACCTCCAAGTTGCCACCTGCAGCGCGCGCCGGGCGCCTGTGACAGCCCGCGCCGCCCGGCCCGCGCCGGCCCGCCCTCGGTGCGCTCGTTGGCTGCGCGCGGCGCCCGGGCGGTCCCTGCTCTCGGCCCCGCCCCGACCCCGCCTCCGCCACGCTCGCCAGAGTGAGCGAGTCGCCTTCCAGGCTGCGCCCGGGCTTTATAGCCAGCGGGCTCCGCGCGCCAGGAAGAATCCCTGCGCGCGCGCACAGACATAGACACACACGCGCGCGCAGCAGCACCGCCCCGCACACACTCGCACTCACACACTTGTGTAGGTAGGAAGTGAAGGAACCACGGAGCCAGGCCCTGGGAAGTGACCCTTCCTATTCTCTAAAGGGATCAGAAACTTGGCCGCTTTGACTGATGTCACAGTGTTGGAACCCTTGAAAGGAGTTAAGGCTAATGTCAGGGTCCTCGCTGGAAGGAGCCCAGCGTGTGGTCCAGAAACGGCTGGGGCGTGCTCCTGTGCAGTGCTCCCCAACCTTAGCTTTCTTTAAACTCCAAAGGCAGCAGCCCTGAATGCTCAACCCCTCTGCTCCAGCCCACACCGTGGCAGCAGAGGATCCTGGGTCGCGGTTCCTGCAGAGCCGCCCACCCCCTCCTGCCCTTGGACCGTTCAGTTCACCTGGTGGCCCTGTGTCAGCCCTGGGGTTGCTGGTTCTGAGGCTTGCAGAGGACAGGGATGGGGCATCTAAATGTGCGTGCTCTTGGCCAAGCTCTTGGGCTTCCTAAGCAAAGACCGGGAGATTTATCTTTGCCTTTCATCTCTACTCCAAAGACCGGTGCAGCCGAGCCGGGGTGCACAGAGCAGCCTCCATGCGCTCTGCTGCTTGGTAGGTCCTGAAGTCGGGGTCGAGGGTCTGGAAAACTCATTAGGCAAGCCTTGGGAGACGAGCTACGAGCACCCCAAAAGCGCACATCTAGAGCACCACCCCATAACAGGAGCGCCTGCCTCCTGGGTACAGCTACAGGAAAGTGGTACACTGCCAAATGCCTTTTAGCTTAGTAACGTTTCAGAATTAACTGCCCAACCAGCACATTTTATAGCCCATTAGGAAAATACCTGTTGAGAGTGCAGGTGTGGCCCAGGTACACGTGACTGATCAGTGGCGGTAACTCCTCATGTGCTGTGGATTGAGTCTGGGGAGGTCAACGGTGCTCTCAGAAGGGCACATTAAGGGCAGGAAGCCCCTCCTGTGGACTGCAGCTAAGTCCCTTGGAGTGCGGCTGTACTGACCAGTTAGTTCCCTGGATTTTGAGGCAAAGACAGTTGCAGAGACCCCACGGCCTTGGGCCTGCTTTGGGGGTTCTCACTGTGCCTCTCTCAGAAGAAGCACCTTGGTCTTCTCCCTTCCTCTTGGAGCTCCCAATTGCATGCGTAGCGCTGCAGTGGCAAAGTGTTCACTCAGAGTGGAGTGTTTCTCTCCTGGGGTGAGGGCTTGCTGAGCGATTTGCACTTTGACCTGAACAGGTGGGACAGTGTGTGGAGTGCATGTGTGACTTGCTCAAACTGGAGTCTGGGTTGACTTCGTAACTGCAGGAACACCTGCTAAAGTATGGGGCTGGACAGGGAGCTTGAACAGCAGTGAGCCTTCAAGCAGATGTATGTCTCAGGTGTTGAGCCAGGTGAGGCACAAATGATGAGATGCACTTTCTGGGTACTGATCTTAGCATAGAAGCGGTAGAAAGTCCTTCCACAGGGAAACATGGCTCCTCAGTATCGAAGAAGGACCTTAAAGACCAGTGAGAACAAGAGACCCTGGTGTAGAAAAGAGAAAAGAAAAAAGGACGAATCGGAAAAGAGCAGAAGAGTCTGTTGGGAATGGGAAAGTTGGACACTAGGATTGTGTATGACTCCAGATGCTGAAAAAGGAGGCGGGAGAGAGGGGATTTCTTGGAAACTGAGGCAGGAAGTGTAGAAGCCTAGGCCTCAGACAAGGCATTGAATCCCTATTCCAACACCTCTGGGTGTGACTTGCTGGATTTTCATCTAGGATACATTGCTGGGCTTTATT
Organism: Petromus typicus; assembly: GCA_004026965.1. NCBI lineage: Eukaryota > Metazoa > Chordata > Mammalia > Rodentia > Petromuridae > Petromus > Petromus typicus. Next base: position 44,282 of record PVIR01008570.1, read on the forward strand.
TTATTATGAACAAGGAAAGGGCACCTGCAGGACAGCGCTTCAATGAGGATGAACCCGGAGGACAACCTTGCCACGCCCTCCACACACCAGTCCAAGACAGAAAGAAGTGTTCAAAGGTCACCCATAACTTCTGCTGTTTGTCATCAGTGGACTCTTTACCCAATGGCCACCCTGCTGGTGCTGTTCTGAGGAGGACCTTGCTCCCTGAGGGGACAGTCCATGGTCTCTGGTTGAAGGGGGAAATTGTAACAGTGCCATCCTTACCCTTCAGTTCTGTCTCCACCCTGTGTGGTTGTCCAGAAATCTGAAGTCTCTTCTTTGGAAAGAAAAACTCTAAAAATTGTTAAAGAAAAATGGCAGACACTGGGGTGGGGTGAGCTTCTTTGGTTGAGGCTGCACACACCCTGGTCTTGGGGCTTCCTCCTGTGAGAGGCTGGCATAGTCTTCCCCCTCTCCTGCCCCTCTGCCATCCCCAGCTTGGGCATACAGCTGCTGTTCGCTGCTTGGCATAGCACCTGTGACCACGCCTCCATGCTCCCTGCTCTCCCACTCAAGTCTCACTCTGCACCCGCATGGAGTCAACTGATCGCAAAGGTCCTGAGTCCTCCACATTCCCAACTAACTTTGCGGTCCTTGATTTTTGTCTTTCAATGTTTTCTTTCCTGTAAAAGAATCAGAGGAGATTAAACAATTGATGAAATCATTTTCAACAATATATTTTTAATTTAAACTTACAAAAAATGAGGGAGATGCTATAGAGAAATTCTATACTCTTCCAGTTTAATCCACTGTTATTTTACATCTGTTAGCTCAATTGATAGATAAGATAGAAAGTGATAGATAGACAGACAGACAGATAGTTTGATAGAGTTCAGGATCAACTCTCTGGACCATTTATGAACAAAGGCAAACGTTGCCCTTATCTGCTCCAGAATGCACATTTTCTCAAGACTATACTCCTGACAGGCCCAATATAACACGGAGATAACACCAACAACCAGTCGGTAGAATTGATTCAAATTTTGCTGACTGTCTCTGAAATGTCTTTGCTTCCCTCCTGGTCCAGAACCTGTTACAGGACTGCGTGTTCCACTTGGTTGACATATCTCTTTATGCTCCATAATCTGTGGCTGTTGATCAGTCCCTCTCCATGTTCTGTGCCCTGGAGGTCTACAGACTGCCCTTCAGTTTAGGTCCATCTGATGTTTCTTCATCGCTGACCCAGGTCGTGCATCCCTGTTGGGAAATGCACAGAAATGACACTGTGCTCTTGACATTTTGTCACATGCATGAGCCGGATATTTATCCACTGCATCAGTGTGACCCTAACCATGAAGATCTAGTCTGGCAGATAATGGGATTCTCTCGTGTACGAGTAAAGAAACCGTTTCCTGCTCGGTTATCGGCAAATGTTGCATGAGGTCCACTCACGGTACACAAATACGGTGGCCCTCTCCCTGTCTTCACTCAACATGCCAACTGTCTGAGTCAGCCAGCACTGTGGGAGCTGCCCAACAGCACCTGCCCACTTGTGTTTCTCAGGCATTTATTAGTTGTGAAATTCTTATATTTTCCCTTCCTCACATGTTTTCATTTGTTCCAAAATATCAATTCTTATGCCCTCAGTGATTGCATTCTGTGGCTTTCATTACTTATTTTGATGTGCATATCACCCAACCTTTGCCAGTGGGCACCCTTGGGCGGCTCCTGGGCTCCAATGTGGAGCTTTCAGGACTCTCTGAGCACCCTCGGAGTCCCACCCCTAGAGATGTTCTGGGCTTCTGTGTCTTGGGTGAGCCCTCTCTCCAGGGAGCCACCGCCCCTTCCAGTGAGTCTTGCATTGAGAGCAGTGACCGGCATGTGGACAGAGCCAGGAACGGTGGTGCGGGCTTGCACAGCCGCACATATGCATCACATTCATTTCTGTGTGCATATCTCTATTGCCCACTTAAGAACAGGTACCTGCTTCTGTATGTGAGCTTGCACCAGGCCCTCCAATTCTAAGCCCCTCCATCAGAGCTGCCTCGGGCCACCTGACTCCAGTTACTCAATGTATTGACTTTTGGGCCCCAACTGGCTCATGGGGATCTTCTGACTGCATCAGCCAAATGACCACATCTTGTCCCTCACATAGGCTACTGGCCCTGTGATCCTCTCATCGCCTGAGCCTCAGGCCCATTGAAGCCTCAACAACCCATCTTCTCCATCCTGGCTTTGCTGTGGTCCCTGCAGTTCCTGCTCATCCAGTCAACAAAAAGACTTTTCTGTCTGCACAGTTGTCCAGACCAAACTCCTGAAGTCACCCTTGATTCCTCCCCCGCTTGATCTGCATCCGGTTCTGTCTGCTGTACTGGCAGACGGGCCCCACGCTTCCCTCCTCACCTCCTCTCACCTTCTCTCCTTCTGGTTCAGGAGAGTATGACTTCCTGTCCCAACTTTGCAGTCACCTACTAAGGATCGTCCTGGACCCACCCCTCCTTCCTCCCTCTCCCGGACATGGTGAGCAACCCGGCAACCCACACGAGACTTGGAAAATGAAACTTGCTTTCACTTCCTTGCCCAGTGCCTCCCCAGCTAACAGCCCAGGGGTGTCAGGGCTGCAGCTCTCACAGCGCTGGCTTCTTCCCCACATGCTCTGCTTTCTACCCAGAACCTGTTCCCCTGGCTCAAAGCCTCCAGGACTTTGTCCAAGTGTATCATCCTCAGGGCTTCTGCAGACACCACGCCAGTGACCGCTCCACACTCTCTGCACCGTTCCTCCTCTCCTCTTGCCTACCTCTCCTCCATCTACCATGTTGTGTACTGTTCTTGTCTAGCTACACTTGCAGCCTTCTTCCCTCTCCCTTTTTTATTTAAACTCTGTAAAAAGGGAGATTCCAGCCTTTGTTATTGATTCCTAAATACTCAGGGCTTATAACAGAGCTTAATGATAAACTCTCAATAAATATTGGCCAGATAAATGGCTGAAACTACAGAAGCATGTGAATACATTTAAGAGTACTATATGCTGAGTGGCTGCCAGTACAACTGGAGGACATGAAACCAAATGATATTCATTCAGAAGATTTCAGAAAAGTATCCTCTGCACATTTGTTGTTGTTGTTGTTTTTTGGGTTTTTTTTTTGAGACAGGGTTTGACTTTTGTAGTTCATGCTGACCCTGAGCTCACTATGTAGCCCAGGCCAGCCTCGAACTCACAGCAGTTCTCCTCCCTCCGCCTCCTGAATACTGGGATTACACATGTGAGCTACCATGTCCAGCACTGAGGTATGAGGTATGTGAGGCCCAGAATTGAACTTGGGACCTTGCACTTGCCAGGCAGACGCCAGAACCACTGAGCTAATTCCTGGCCCAAGAATCCTATGAGCTTTTAAGCAGAGTATAATAAGAAGCTATTAAAAATGTGAAGTCAGAAAAAAAACCTGTATTTATAAATATGAACTCAAGTGGATAATCTTGCAGCAGAGTTCTTTTTAATATCAAGTGACTACTTTCAGATCAGAAGAGCAAGCGATGTATCACCAGGCATGAGAATTAAAAGTCTAAAACAGGTTTACATAAATTTTTTTCTTATGTGAAAACAAAAGTCTTTTAGTGTAAAGAAATCTCACTTCTACAGCTCAGGATATTTCAAATTTTGTACCTCCTTTTTTTAAAGGTGGCCACTCAGCCCACAAGGGAAATAAACCTTCTTTCTGTATTATTAAAACCCCGTGTATAACCTGGTCCTTTGGAAGCCAAAAACATTTGAGAAACATTTGCACAAAATGAAATGGAAACTCATACACATCGAGCAAACTTTCTGCACTGATGAGTCATCAGATTTTTCAAGCACCTTATTCTGCACCCTTTGGGGCGCTCCGAGGGGGTGCTCCAAGTGCGTGCTGGACAGCTATTTAGAAAGCAGGTTTCACTGAGGCCTGTCTTACCATTTTCTAATGACCGTCCTTGGTGACGATGGCTCATAAGACAGAGCGAATTGCACTTGGAGTTGAAAAATCTACTGTTTTTATTTTTATGCACCTCCCCATAGACAGATATGTATTTCCACAAAGCCTGGAGATTGGAACAGAAGACATCTGATAGAAATTTTAGGTGTTGTGACTTTTAAAGGCTTCCAGCACATCCTTAATGGGATGATGAGGTGGTTGAAAAGAGGATTATTTCTCCTAAATTAGCATGTGGCCTTCAAAATAAATTTTGGGAGCTCCAGTGGTACAATCGGTTAGCGCGCTGTACTTATACAAAATAAATTTTGGATTCTGCAAAAATAGCTGTGCGGTTTACGCGTTAAGCATCTGTTGAAAGAAAGACCTTTCCCAGTTTTCTCCAAGGAGCCATCATTGCTACTCAGCGGCGGGCGGAGCCAGCGCTGGCCTCCCGTGCCCCGCCCCCAGCTGGAGACTTGTCTGCCAGCATAAGTCTCTTCCCCCGCTGTTGCTCCGCTGCTGAAAACTTCAAAATGTTAAGGCAAAAGGCAAGGCTATGGTTTACGTAAGGCCTCGTAGGTTCTTCTCTGGAGCTGCTACTCTCAGCTCAGACTTTCTGAACCTAGATCCCCTCACATGAGCAGCGAACGTGTTGTGCCCCTGGCAGCACAGGCAGGGGCCGAGGAGGCAGTCGGTGGATGATCCCGGACGTGGTACGGTCCATTCTCATCCTCGTCTTTGTCCTCAAGCCACCTATGCTGCGCAAAGGCAGAATTTTAAAAATGCAGTTGATTTAAAGCCTGCCCCTTTCTCCTACCTGCTCTTTCTCTTTCTCCTCCCTCCTTCTCCCTCCAAACAAATGATCGCACCCTGCTTCCGCGTAAGTGAAGTCATGTTTCCACACGTAGAACTACTGCATCCAAAGTGACTCCTTCTGCCTCTAAAAAAGGTGTTGGGTTTGGCCTGGCATGAATCAGGCCTAGGTTTTCTTTGCCTCTAAATTTTAATTTAAAAACCTTACCAAGTTGCAGATAGCAGAAGGTTGCAGAGGAAGCCTTGTCTTTTGCAGCCAAATATCTGACAGTAGCGGCCGATCAATAAACCTTGCACATAACTGCAGATCATAAAGTCCAGGGAAGACTGAGCGATCGAGGTCTCATTGTCCTCGGCTGGGCGCATGCCAGCCTGCGTGTGAACCGAGGGTCCAGGAGGACAGGAGGGGCGCTTTCTGCTCCACAGCAATGCGTGTACCCTGAGCAGCCAGCTGAACTCAGCTGTCCAAAAAGCAAGTCCTTTGCCCAGTTTTAAGAGCAACTTTTCCAGACACATGACAGAACTGGTTTACACCGGGGGCTGTTGACACCTGTGCCATTTCTCCAGTACAGGAACGTGTCCTAGGTTTTACTGATCTGAGTTCTACTTTCTTTTAAAATCGTAGTCACATTTGTCCCTACAGATGTACACCTGATAGGTGGTCACCTATCCACCTGATAGGTGGATTTTCATGAACTGAGATTAAATTAACTTTATTTTTACTAGAAGGCTTAGTTCTCTTTCTCTGGGCTGAAAACAAAGAACCGAAGCCCAGTTTCTACACTTGATCTTAGCCAAAAGGCCGAGAAGCGATTAGAAGCCCAGTTTCTAAAGGAGGCAAGTCCTGTTAATTTAGGTTCGTTGGGCGTAAACCCCGTCCACTTTTGGTAAGGCACTGCGTGGCGAGCACAGTCTCTATTGTTCTCACGGTTGAAGGACTGTCTTCGGGCTTCCCTTCCAGCAAGAGACATCTGTGCAGGAGAAGTGTGGGCCTTGGAGGCCCAGCACTCAGGGGAGCCAGAGCCCTGGTCTACTTGTTGACTCCCACCTAATCTAACATATGTGTGACAAGTACGAGCTTTGGCTGCTCTAAGGAATTCCTTCCTGCCCAGTGGCCCCTTACGTGCTTACAGCAACAAAGGTTAGAAGGGCATCATGTTTCAGGATGAAGGGAAAGGAAAAGTTCATCAAAACAGAGGCTGAAACAGGGTTTTTGGGGGGTGAGTTGGTATTGTGTGGATCTAAGATGAGCAGGCCATTACCATAATCTGTCGGGATAGCTCAGGTCGAGGTGAGTGAGTGGCCAGGGTCAGGGTGACAGTCTCTAGCGTTGACTGCATGGCACCTACACCTCTCTGCTCTAATCCTCCCTTGTGTACTCGCCTGATTGAGGGGTGAGCACAGTTTACAACAGGTAAATCGTGGGCGCTGCCTCTGTACCTACCAACAGAAAGACAGATAACAAAACTGCAGCATTTACACACAGCAGAGCACTGTTCTGTCATGAAGGATAGAGTTGAGTCACTGGTAGGACAATGGATGCACCTTGAATCCACAGTGGTAGGTGAGATAAATTGGACTCAGAAGCCTAAAGATAACAAGGTTTTCTTTACATGAGAAACCCAAATATAAATAAAAAGCAAAGTAAAAGACAGATGACAGGAAGTAGGTAAATTGATCTTTTGCAAAAAGGAAGGGGATTAAAAGATGGAGAGAGGGGGGAGAGAAGAGCATAAAGAGTGAAGATGTACTGTGTACGTGCCCCAGATCTGTGCGACGAATGTGTCTATTACCTATCTCAGACATGTCCTAGTAGAAAAAGGAAAGCTTCACACAATTATTAGATTGTTAAGCATACTTGTTAATGTTCTCATTTCTATACTTTTGGCCAGTAAGAAAGACAACAGTTATCTTGCAGAGATAATCCAGATTTTATACTCTCTAATAGAAAGGAATTTCTGTCAGTGTTTCAGCTTTAAACTTGCATTCATGTGCACAGAACAGAGGTCCATGGGGAGCTGAGCATCCCAGGAGACCAGTCAGATTTGGTCTGATCCCCCCAGATTTCACCCAAGAGGCCTTCCTCCACGTATGTCAGTATTGGGATGTCTGTCCACTCCACCTGGGCTGTCCTGAGTCTCCTAATTACTCTCCCACCTCGTTGTCCCCTGGCTCATCCTCCATGTTCCAGCTAGAGAGCTCCTTCTTAATACTCTGGGGATGATTTTCCATCCTGTAGTCCCTGCCTACCCAGCAGTTCTATGTTCTCCCACCTACCTGGGCTCCTGGGAGGCTCATTTTGAACTCCAGGGTTGAAAAGAGTTCTTTTCTACTCTGAGGGCATCTCCTCGGCTGTTTGATCTGCCTGGGTCCTTGTTTCTCATCTCTGCATCTTCCCAGGACCTGTTATGTCCCTCAAGGCCCAACTGAAGACTGGTTTGCTCATTGAGCATGTGTCTGCACTGCTCCCTCATCCTGCCCAACACAGGCTGTTGTGTATTAGACGGCTGATGGCATTTCCTGACAAGTCCCCGATTTCCTTGAAGACAGGAGCTAAGAGTTTCTCCTGCTGGTCTGCAGCATGCAGACAGCACTGCACCTAGAGAGACTAAGTCATGGGCTGGGCTAGGTCTCAGCACTGCTGCCCATTGCCTGGGTTCAATTCGCCCTCTGTCCTTGTGACCTGGGGGAAGTGACCTGACTCCCTTATCAGCCAAGAGGGGTCCCTGCAGTCCCTGAACTGCTGGGAACAATCCTTTCTGGGAGAAATAATTGCACAACTGACTATGACTTGGCCAAGCTTTTCTGCGAGTAGACAGATCTGGGGACTTAACTTTGGTCTGCATTTCTGGTAGCAACGGGGATTCTGGTGGTTCCACATGCTGTGATGCTTCAAGGAAGAACTGCACCAGGACCTGAATAATTCCTCAAGGACTATTGCTGGCATCTGCCCTGCCTTCCAGGTCTTCTGAGTCCTTGTTCAATCGAGATGTAGAGAATGAAAGGTGTGACAAACATGGATCAGGCCCAAACTCAGTTTCTTGTCTAAGTCTTCTATGTGTATTTATTATCTCGCCTTGTGCTGTCAGCCTCGCAGGAGACTAGAACTTACTGCACAGGTTCCAGTTGCGCCCCCTTTCCCTGCTTCCCACTGCACCTTGGGGGTTCCTTGGCTGTCAAGTGGGACATCGTGGGAAATTGTGAGGTTTCATTTAACTAATGTATTAAGGGCTTAGGAAAACCCTGGGCACAAGGTTCACAATGCTGGCTCTTACGTTAGTAGATATTCTCTCAATCAGTATTGTTTGATTGAAAGAATAAATGAACATTGCTTTGTCCTTAGAGCTCCTCCTATGCACATTTTGGAAATTCCTTCTTGATTTAAACTATGTAATACAATATAGAGAAAAGTCTTCTAGTTAACCAAATTAACAAAGAATTAAAACTTTCCCTTCATCATGAAAGATATGACAAACAACATCAAAAGCTGCCAGATCTATAAACACACCAGCTCAGAGCTGTGACGGGTTTTAAAGATACTCTTTGATGCTTTATCTGCTTTTCTGTCATAATCCTGGATCAATCTCATCCCAAATTTGACATTTTTTAATGGGAGAAAAAATAGAAACAAGTCCTACAAAATCCCTATTAACAGAGAAAAGAGATATTTTGTTACGCTTTCCAGATAATTTTCCTATCACTCAAATGTATTTATCAGGATCATTGTCAGAGAGAAAACCAGTGAGAGTTATCAGTTTTTCAATAAGTTCAGGAAAAATTGACTGAAGTAATAATACTAGAGCTCTGTATTTTGGGTTTTTTTCTTTAAGTTGCATAAGTTGCAAGAATAGTGACATAGAACGTGGTTTCTTCTCCACTCTTTCCTCTCTGTGGTTGCCCTGTTTACCTTTGTGGTTATTTTGTGTAGCTAGCTCATCACGCATAGCTGTGCACAGTTTTTGGAGAAGCCATGTGACCCTTATGGTCAGAGGGCCAGTCACTCCGAATGGCTTCTCCAGCACAATGCGGACACTAACTGGAATTTGATCATTCACCAAAAATGAATGATCTCCCAGGTGAACTGAGAGAGTTTGCAGTGGCATTACACCACACCCGGGCCAGTTCCGGGTTTTCACCTGTTTGCTGGCTTATGAAATGTATACGTCCAACACGTCAGCTTCACCTCAAGCATTTAAGAAAAGAGCTTATGCTTTATCACACCACGTTTCCCATTTCTCTCATGGCAGGATTTAGTTGCCTATTTTGCTGAGCTTTGAAAAGGCTTTTGTACATAAAATTACACCTTAATTTAGTGTATCAAATTCACACCTATTTTAGTATGAAGACTGGGACATAATTAATGTCCTAAGTTATTGGTTGATTTATCTTTGCAGACTAAATTTAGGTGTATGGAGCCATTTTGTAGCAAAGACTTATATTTGTTAAGTTCAATTTAAAAAATAAAATAAAATAAGCCCACACATCTTTCTGTGTCTTCTCAGTCTCACGCCCAGCTCATCACTTGACCAACCTTGCTGCCTTTAATTGTTAGCATTCTCACCCTTGTATATATGTACATTTAAGCATAAAAATAGAACATTGTTTGGTAAACTGGTAATTTTCACATATTCAACTGTTCTAAAAGTACAAATTTAACCGACCAAACAAACAAGTAAACAAGTGGCAGTCCAGACAATTAGACCCTATTTCTCCAGAGGTCAGGTGCTGGAATCCTGCTTCTGAAAGCTGGTGTTCAGGTAGAGCCAGGCAGCCGCAGGGATACTGCTATTAAGTATGGGAGGGAAGCAGCACTCTGTGTGTATAAGCCTATCATCCATCATTTGATCATTTTTACAACTGCAGATGCATGGATTAAAATAATCTTTGTGTTTAAAGCACAAGGCCATACCATCTTACTGCCCACGCGTCCTCCCTGGCTGGGATGAGGTCTCAGCAGAGACACTTGGCATTTTCTGCCCACCTGGCTCATCCAAGCATCGTCTTGATTCAGGTGCCTCAGGGCAGGGCTATTATGCTTCTAGTCTGCACAGTTTGGGCTTTTAAACTATGACCTCACACGCACTTCTGTATGTTGCACAACAGATGTATTTGTCTCGTGGTCATTAGATGTATTTGTCTCGTGCTGTCTCACAACACCACACTGCCCTACTTATGCTCTGGAGGTGACAGCGCATGGCATGAGGTACATTCATGCTGCTGCACTGGGGCTCTTTGCTGATTGGCATCATCAGCAAGGTCCTGGGAGCTGCTTTTGGGGAACCTTCTCCCCAGCAGAGAACAAAGAGAACCCACAGCCAAAGGGAACTAGTTGGAAAGTTTGGACACTTGAAATTTCATGCGACATGAAGCACTTTCTGATATTGGCTGGAATGACAGAGTGGAACAGTTTTGACTTTTAGCTGTTACTGAGAACTATGGAGCAGTTGGAAGGCTCTAGTATTAAGCATGCTGACAGAGATCAGGTGAGAGTCTTCATGGAACTGGACCTTTCTGAGTGAACCGTGCATCCCCCTCCTGAAGTCCTGAAGCAGTGGGTACTGAGGGCGCTTCTTACTGGGCACATAACTGTAGCTGTGGGTGGGAACACACCCACCACCCAGTACAGCCCGCTGAGTGGGTGGCTTTGCAGGACATGCACTGAGGCTGCAGAGACTGAACTCTACTTACTCTGAGGGTGTCCTGGGCAAGGGTTAGCGGTGGGAGCTCTGCAAAGCCGTTGAGCCCCACACTTGTTACAGGGTGCTGGAGGTTGGGGAATCTCCTTCCTTGTGATTGCCTGGGGCTTAAGGGCTCAGCCGGGAAACCCAGCCAGCCCCATTTCACTGGGGCTCCCCATGTCGACCTTCTATGCTGAGTGTGACCTCCTCTGAATGAGCATTTGAATCACAATGCGACCTTGCTGGCTGTCTCAGGCTCTCTGGTATGTGTTCAGAGAACTTTCCTGATGTGCCTGATGGACTAGGAGCTGCCTGAGGGACACTGGAGCTCCTATCTGAGGTCCTTGGGTCCCTCCCAACCCCACCCCGAGTGCTGTCAGTGCTCCTTTCTGCATAGCTCATGAGGTTCCAGTTCCAAACAAGTGAGTTGTGCTGGTGGCACCAGCCCCAGCCCCAAAATGGATTTGTTTTCACCATTTCTGAATGTGCTGCTGTGATTGGACGCTCTTCCTGCCCTCCTCACCTGGACTGCAGTCACAGGCATGGCACAAGGAAGTGTGGCATGGGGTGGTCATTAGGCTGGGAGCGGAGCCCTCAGGAATGTGACTAGTGCCCTTCCAAGAGTCCCAAGGGAGCCTTGTGGGTCACTGGCTGTGTGACTGCACAGATAAGATGCCATCTCCAAAGAGCTGGTCCCCACCAGACACCGAGCCTGCCAACACCTTGAGCTCAGACTTCCAGCTCCAGAACTGCGAGAAGCAGATATTTGTTGTTTATAACCTTTCTTCTGTGTGTTATATTGTGACAGACACACACTCTTAGGCATCTGTGGGGTCTTACAGAGCTTCTGAGTGCATTATTGTATCAGTCCTGGTCATATAAGAGAGTAAAAGTGAAAAAAGGAAATAAAAACATCAGGTACAAGCTGCCTGAGCACTCTTCAGTCACATGGCTTTGGGAGTGTTACTGCGCACTCACAAGAGAATGAGAGTAAATAGGACAGTGCTGCCTTAACTGGACAATGGAAAACATTTTTACCTCTACAGACCCTCGCCAAGGCTCCCAGGTACCACTCTCATCCGAAGACTACACTTTGAAAACCATTCATATGTTTTTTATCCCTTTATACTCTTCAAAATATTATTCACTGGCTGTTGGTGGACTTGCAGTCTGTTTCCAAGATTCAGCTATCGTGAGTTGTGTCGGTATGAAGATGAGTGCGCACAGCGCCCTGTAATATGGTGACTTTAACTCCACTGCAAGGGTGATAGCTGGGTCACAGGGGGTTTCTGGTTTTTGTTTCTTGAGGAATTTCCAGAGGGTCTTCCATGCTTGCTGAACTGGTTCACTTTCCCATCAACAGTGCAGAGGGTTCCTTTTTCCTAGAAGACTCACTGGTACTTGCTATTATTTGATATAGAATTCTACTCTGTGATAAATAACAATAAATTAAAAGCATTTGTATGTGAACTAATGCACCTTGAGACCATAACATTACGTATATTAAATGAAGTAAGTCAGGGGGCCGGGGAGTTAGCTCAGTGGTTCCGGCGCCTGTCTTGCAAGTGCAGGGGCCCGGGTTCGATTCCCCGGTAACCACATAACAATACTGGGTGTGGAGACCCACACCCAGCAGCAACCAGTACCACATACCACAGTGCCGGGCGTGGTGGCTCACGCCTGTAATCCCAGCACTCGGGAGGCAGAGGCAGGAGGATTG
>PVIR01008571.1:8740-56353 GCA_004026965.1 Petromus typicus
CAATCCTCCTGCCTCTGCCTCCCGAGTGCTGGGATGACAGGCGTGAGCCACCACGCCCGGCACTGTGGTATGTGGTACTGGTTGCTGCTGGGTGTGGGTCTCCACACCCAGTATTGTTATGTGGTTACCGGGGAATCGAACCCGGGCCCTTGCGCTTGCAAGACAGGCGCCGGAACCACTGAGCTAACTCCCCAGCCCCCTGTATTACATTTTTTAATTTTAAAAAAGGAAGGAAAAATTTCCAAACCAATGAGATTTACTTACCTGAGTTTGTAAAAGCAATGATAAATAAAACAGCAATTGTTTTCACCACATCAAAAATCTGGGACCCCTCAGATGGACATGATGGCACATGCCTATAATCTCATGTAATCCTAGCACATAGAAGGCTGAGGCAGGAGAATTTCTGTGAGTTTGAGGTCAGCCCAGACTACATAGTGAGCACATAGGACCCTTTGTAGAGTAGCTAGACCCTTTGTAGCTAGAGTATCCAGAATACAAGCTAGCTTGTGCAAACTCCTACATGAATCACAAAGATCTTCATACACATCCACAAACATGACTAGAAGAGTTGTAAAGGAATGAAGTGAATAAATGGGGAGAACATCCATCAAAACTGGGAACAACAAGAATAAGAGTTTCATTCCTTTGTATCACTGCTGCAGTTAGGAACTGAAATGTCTTCAAAGGCCCAGACATTAAAGACATGGTTCCCAGTTTGGTGCTATTAGAAGATAGTGGAACCTTCAAGAGATGGAGCTTAGTGGGAAGTCTTAGGTTATAGAGGTCGTGCCCTGCAGAGTGATCCTGGGATCCCTTCCATGATCTATCTTTCAGATCAGGGCATAAACTGAATGGTTTTGCTGTGCACGTATCACGGTCATGAAGTACTGCCCCACCACAGGACCGAAGGCAACAGGGTCACAGATAGAAACCTTCAAAACTTAGAAGAAAAATTAACCTTTAGTCTTTATTCACTGGTTATCCCAGGTATTTGTTACATTTACAGAAAGCAGCTAACACGCATGGTGGTGCAGACCTGTAAATCCAGCACTCAGGAGGTGGAGCCAGGAGAATCACTGTGAGTTCAAGGCCAGCCTGGAGTACACAATGAGAAGCTAAGTGGAAAAAACAAACATAAAAAGAAAGAGAGTGGGAGGGAGGGAAGGAGGGAGAGAGGAAGGAAGGAAGGAAATGAGGAAAGGAGGGAGAGAGAGAGGGCAAGCCATCCGATACTAGACAGTCCAGCCAACTAGAACTGCACAGATAAGTAGTGGGTAGACTTTCATACTACAAAATTCCGATCCCTAGCACAGCTATGGTGTCTATGTTTCTCTGTTTCTCCTTTCCTTTTTCTGTTTCTGTCTCCCCCTCTCAAGAAGGAAGAGCCAGGGCCATGTCTATAATCCTACCTTCTTAAGAGGTTGAGGCAGGAAGATAACAAATTCAAGTCCAGCTGGGGAAACCTAGCAAGATCCTGTTTAAAATGAAATCAGGAGGGCTGAGATTTAGCTCACTGGTTCCAGCATCTGCCTGGCAAGCGCAAGGTCCCAAATTCAATCTATATATCACAATGCCAGGTGTGGTAGCTCACACCTGTAATCCCAACACTCCGCGGGCAGAAGCAGGAAGATTGCTGTGAGTTCAAAGCCAGCCTGGGCTACACAGAGTTTAGGTCAGCCTGAACTATAAAGCGAGACCCTGTCTCAAAAAACCTAAAAAAAAAAATTTTTTTAAAAACTGAAATAAATAAATAAATAAAATGAGGTCAAGAATGGTGACTCACATCTTTAGTCCCACAACTCAGGAGGCTCAGGCAAGTGGTTCCGGCATCTCCCTGGCAAGTGCAAGGTCCTGAGTTCAATTCCCAGTAACTACATACCACAGTGCTGGGCCCGGTGGCTCACACTTGCAAGCCCAGCCCTTGGGAGGCACAGCTGCAGGAGGATTGCTGTGAGTTAGATGTCACCCTAGGCTACACAGTGAGTTCAAGGTCAGATCCAGTCTCAAAAAAAACCAAAGACAAACAAAACCCCCAAAATCTGTGTCTTCAGATAATAATAGGCTAAATGATGCAGAAATTACTTTTAAAAGATGAACTCTGGGCTAGGGATATCAGTCCCTGGTACCAGCAGGAAAAAAAGTTAACCATCAGTTTTGCCTCCTTGAGCTTTTCCTCGCAGATACCAATACTTATATAGAAAACATATAAAATGTTTGTGTACTACTGTAAATAAGCATGTGTCCTACTGAAATTTACAAGAGTTCCTACCCCTAAAAAGGATATGTAACTACATTTTTAACATTTCTGTCCCTAACTCTGACCTGCACAACACAGCAACTTCAACAGTACATATAGTAAAGAATAAAATTCTGGGTTAAACATGGTACTTTATTCACATGCACAAGGAGATAATGTACAAGATTATTCATTGCAGCATTACTTACAAGTTTGGAGGCAATCTAAATGTTAAAGTCACGATGCAAAAAGTACAATATATTCATATAATAAAAATCACATTATGTTAAAATAAAAAGAATACGAGCTTCTGACTCAAACTGAGGTATATTATGGACAAAACTCAAACATGATGCAGAACAGAAGTGGGTTACAGAATGATACAAATAGTATAAAACTACTGTACATAAGGAAGTGTATATGAGGTTTTTAAACCCTCAACATTACTTTTGACTCAGATTTTCTTATTGCAGTCTAGCTTATTTCTTATATGGACACTAAAGACACGGAATATTTGTTCTAAAATACTAGAGAATTAAGATTTTAAAAGATTATTAATCATATAAAGTTCCCTAAACAGGTGCAAGGGAGACTTAGTAATGGAAATCACTTATCCCTTTAAGTTAGATGATGTCTGCTCTATCTCCACTCTGCAACTCACCACGCCACTTTACTTCACTAAGCTTCCGTTTTTCTCTCCCAAGTGCAGCTGGCAACATCTGCTCTGCAGGATGAGGTGAAATCATTCATGTAGAAGCGTTTGTTATACATAGGTCTTAAGACTTTTTTTCCTCCTAGTCAGTCAAGCCAGGTAACAGCCGTTTTTTTACAGGAGGAAATGCTGAGTCTGCGCCTTTTGCACGTACTTCACAGCACGACTGAAAACGTCAGAGAACAGAACAGGGGCAACCCCTAACCTCCCTCCTCCCAGTCACAGTGCCCTGATTCAGCCACCTCCTATGCTTCTATATTTAGCACGAGAGGGGGGTGGCTCTCCAACGGCTCCCCTCGTCACTCCATGACCTTGGGATACATTTTTCATCTGGCCAAACTCCCGCGCGGTCCCCCAATATACACGACACCCTTCTGCAGCCCCGCCACACGGACCATCCAACTCTCGCAGTCACGAAAGAGACTATCAGTGCAGTGGTGTCCGAAGGTTGTTTTTCAACCTTAAAGGAAAGTTCTGTGGACTCTTAGCGCCCGTTCTGCTGAGAGCAAAGAAGGAAGCCATGGGCAAGTGAGTTCAGCGGCTTATTTCCACACACACGGCGCCCGCGTCCGGAGCCCACGGCACACCCGGCACTCGGGGCCCCGGGCGGCGGGCTGGGCGCGCGCGGACCGACCCAGGGCTCGAGCCTCGGGCGCCGGATGCGCTCGGGCCTCACCTGTCTTGAAGACCATCTTGTCATCGTCCTTGGACCCGAAAGTCTCGAGCATGGACACGAAGAGCACCCCGCAGGCGTTCTGGATGCCGAACACCGACCCGTTGCACCACATAGCCGCCAGCATCACTAGCCAGCCCCAGCCGCCCTCGGGGGGCTCCTGGGGTTCCGGCCCCGCCAGCTCCACCTCCACCTTCTCGGGAGCCGCCTCGGGGTCGTCCGAGGGCCCCGGGCCGGGCAGCCCCGCGTCCCCCACGGGCGCGGAGCCGGGTGGCGGCGCCTCGCTAGTGCCCTGCGCAACGGCGGGCTGCTCCCCGGAGGGCACCATGGCCCGGCAGCCCCTCGGGGGCAGAGCGCGCGCGACTTCCCGCCCCGCGGGCTGTGGAGAGGCGAGAGCGCGCGCGCAGGCGGGGAGGCCGAGGCGAGCGCGAAAGAGCCCCTGACAGAAGAGCGGCACTGGCGGCGGCGCGCGAGCGCCTCGCGGGCTCCGAGCGCGGGCCTCGCCGTCCGCAGTCGCGCGCCCTCGACCCAGCCGGCCGCCAGTGTGGCTTCTTAAAGGCGCCCACGCCGGGCCGACTGGGGGCGTGGCTGGTGACGGGACGTGGCCCCGGGGTCCGCAGGTGATTGGACGTCGGAGGGCGGAGGCGGGGCTGCTCAGGGTCCTGAGCCAGCAGGAGGCAGTGTGAGCTCCCGCCGCGCCGCAGGCCTCCGGCTAGCCCGAGCGCTCACCTAGGGGTGCGCCACCCGCTCCAGAGTTTGGACAGAGGGGGCCTTCTCCTCCAGAGGGTGCGCGGGGTGAATCACAGGCGGTGGGTCTTTACTCTCAACTGCTAACAGCGTCACGAGCAAAGTGAATATTGTCTCTTGGGTTTGTGTTTGGTTTTTAATGTTCGTCTATTTGCACTAATTATAAGATACGTTATGCCACCTACCTACTTAAAAAGGAAATAGGAAGGATCAGAAGCCTTACTTAATTACTTCAGTTCCTGTGTTCATGTACAATCTGAACACCTGGCAACCTCAGATGAGCATTTTGGAACACAGACTGAAACGCTAAAGTCTTCAACAAACAGGTTGGATAGACCTCTAGAAAACATTGCTTTTCAGCTATGCTCAACTGTCCTCACTTTAAATGAGCTATGACCTATCTTCTATCTCTCTAAGCATAGAACGCCAATGTAGGTAAATGAATACATCTCAATATCTCAGTTCCTTTGATTATTCTTCAGTCTAGCCAGAGTCAAAATATGCAGGTTATTTCCGTGCTTCTCATTGTAGTAGATGACACAGACGACTGTGATTGGTCACATTTCTGCCTCTCTTGGCTCAAAAACTAGTGAGAACAGAAGTAACTGGATAGAGAAGAAGGCTCAGATACATGCCCAAGAGAAAACCATTAAAGAGAACCATTAAATTCGCTCCTTAACACTGAAAAAGAGGTTCTCCAGCAACGAGGTAGTCCTGAAGCTGAGCCCTGAGTTATGCATAGGGCTTCATGAGCAAAGATAAGCAAAACCAGTTCAGCTAGAGAAGATTGCATAAACCAAGAGAAAGTTGTGCCTGATAGGTGACAAACAGTGCAGGTGCAAAATGTGTTTGGAGACAAAGCTGAATAGTGCTACAGTTTGGCTCCAGAGGCCGTGTCTTCAAGGCGTGGTCATCAGCCCAGGGTACTCTTGGGAGGAGGTAGAACCTCTAAGAAATGAGGACCTTAGGTTACTAGGAGCAAACTTTGAGGGAGACTGAGGGACCTTGACCTCTTCCTTTATCTCTTTCCTTCTTGGCTATTTAGTAACCCATACCTACCATATACTCACTGAGCTGTACTGCCCTTGCCACAGGCCCAAAAGCACTGAGATCAGCCAACCATGATCTGAAACCTCATGAGTAAAATAAACCTTTCCTCTTCTTCAACTGATTATCTCAGATATTTGTGATAGTAATGGAAAGCTAACCAAGGTAAACAGTAAACTAAGGAATGTTCACACACATGCACTAAATGAATATACAAGGATAGCATCCCAGTTTTGTTGAAAATAAAAACTGAAAGCAAAGCACACACCAGTAGAGGATTGATTAAACATGTATTACATAATCTCCAAAAGTTATACTGTGCCCCTCTACTTACTGGCATTATAAGTTGTTCACAACATGTTATTGGGCAATAATAAGAGAGAGCCAGATGTGGTGGGTGTGCACGTAATGCCAGGAGGCTGAGGCGGCAACGTCATGATTTGAGGCCAACCTAAGCTGTCTCAAGTCAGCAGTAGGACACTAACCTGGCATCCACAAGGCTTTAGGTTCAACCCCAGTAAAATATATAAGTTTTAAAGCTGAGAAAAAAAATAACTCTTTGAGTTATTTTTACAATGTCTATATAAATATAAAACTGTCCTGAAAATAGTTTCTAAGATTGTTTATATCATGACTCCATTCCTATAAAAATGTATGTGTATGTGTATATAATAATGTGTGAAACATGATGCATAGTAAAGTTTGACTTTCTGTTGAGATGTAGGGGTAAATGACAGGGGAAAGAAAAATGTGATGGTAAAAAAAAGGAAACAAAGTTTATGCATATGGGGGCAGGGGATTGTAGGAGAATGGGAAAAAATGAGAAGTCGTGTCATATACTGGTATAAATTCTCAATGTTGCATGTGATCATGGTGTGTATATATAATGTAACAGTAAAGATTCCAATTTTTAAAAATATTTTTCAAAAGTTTGACTTTCTATATAATTATTACATATAGTATCGACACACTGGGGTTATAAGATTATTTTACAACATATAGCTCATTCTCAAAATTTATTCCTATTTATATGTAAACATTTCCGAGCACTATGCAGTATACCATATTTTCAGAATAGAGATGAACACTTCTCAAAGCAGACTGATTTAGGACCAACGGTGACATGGAAGACCAAAGTTAATGCCCACAGAGCACCTTGCACAATGTCCGTCACACAGCAAGCTCTTGGGAAATGTTAGCACTTTCTACAGTTATTATTACTGTAGGGAACATCATTGGAGCTTTGCTGTTGTTGCTGGTGTTTGTTTTCTTCTTTTGTTTTGTGGTACTGAACTGTATTCTCACTCCTTTTATTATTTTTATTGTATTTATTTTTGAGACAAGGTCTTGCTAAATTTCTAAACTGCCCACACGAGGCTTGAACTTGTTGTCCTCCTGACTCATTACTGCTGGGTACAACCACACCTGGCTAATTAGAGTAATAGGAAGTTTTTCAATGCTGAGGATTTAACTGAGGACCTTGTGCATGCAGCATGAGTCCTCTGCCACTGGGCTCCCCCAACCCCCACCTCCAGAAGGCCCTCTGACCTATCCTACCTACTGCCTCCTAATGATTGCTTACCATTTCTTCTTTACTGCCATAATAACGTCCTAACTAGTCTTGCTGCCAATAAATTCTGCCTCCACTAATTCATCCTCTTCCCTATACTAGCTCAAACCCTATACTGCAGCCCAAAGGCTGTTTCTCATCTCAGAAACAGGTATGCACACCTCCAACCCTCCCTGCAGAGCCTATTTAAAAACAACCCGCTGCTATGGTTCTAATGTGTTCTGTATATTGGAAACGTAGTTTCCAGAACAATAGTGGTGAGAAGTGGGAACTCCCAAGGTATTAGGTCACGAGAGCTCTGCCCTTCCTCAGTGAACTGATGCCAATTATGGAAGTGAGCTCCTAACACAAAGATGTGCAGTGCTGCCTCCAGATTCCTTATGCACATGGTCTCTCACTTTTCCATCCTCTGCCATGCAATAAAACAGCAAAACAGCCCTCACTAGATGCCACACCCTCAGTCTTTGACTTCCCAGCCTCCGAAAACTGTAAGAAGTAAACCTCTGTGCTGCTAAATTACCTCGTCTCCAGGATTCTGTTATAGCAATACAAAATGGACTAAAACATCTCCTTTCCCCTTTCCTGAAGGTTGAAATAATTCATCTTCAAGGCTTAGCTCTAGAATGGAATTCACCAAGAGTAGATGAAAGCTTCCCCTTTTTTGAAGAGGTGTGGGGTTACTGAGGATTGAGCTCAGGACCATCACACAAAGCAACATCCCCAGGTTATTTCTTTCTGAAACAGAGTCAAAGTCAATAAACTGCTCAAACCAAGCTGGAACTTGTATCCTCTTGTCTTAGCCTTCCAGAGTGTGGAGATTACACAGATGTTTGGCCATGCTCGTTGTAGGATTCCATATTTTATTTATAACAATTTTCAGTCAAGAGAGTAGTTCTCAGTCTACTAAAAAATAGGGTAGGAAGGGCCAGAGATTTAGCTCCGTGGTTCTAGCACCTGCCTTGCAAGTTGCAAGGTCCCAGGTTCGATCCCTGATAACCATATACAACAATGCCAGGCATGGTGACTCATGTCCTTCAACATGTCCAGTACCAAATACCACAGTGCAGGGCATGGTGGCCCACACCTGTAATCCCAGCATTCAGGAGGACTATGGGAGTTCAAGGCTCACCTTAGCTATACAGGGAGTTCAGGGACAACCTGAACTACAAAGCAAGACCCTATCTCAAAAAAAAAAAAAAGAGTAGGAATTTTCAAAAAGCACAGATCCTATGAACCACAGCTCTACTAATAACAGTATAAATGTATAACAAATATTTATAGAACCAAATTGAACAGAATTCAAGAGTAAACTTGAAATTGAAGACATCCTACAGTTTCAATATTTTAAAACAATGTTAAAAATTGTTTTTGTTTTTTGTTTGTTTGTTTGTTTTGGGTACTGAGGATCAAATTCAGAAGCAGTCTACATCCTCCACCCTTTATACTTTTTATTTTGAGACAAGGTCTCACTAAATTGCCCTGAGGGCACTCAAACTTTCAATCCTCCTGCCTCAGCCTTCTTCAATGCTTAAATTATAGGCATGTGCCGCTGTGTGGGGCTAACGCATTCTTGTTACAGCAAATGCCATAAAATGCAATAGGGATAAAGGTATTTACTATAGAATCTCTCAAAAAAATTCACCTAACTTTTACTATTTTTATTGTTATGAATGTATGTGAATAAAATGGTCTAATATTCCCCCCAAATTTAAATGACTCTTTTGATATTTTTTTCTTAGTAGTGGGGACTAAACCCACAACCCTCCCACAGAGCAACATCCCAAGTCCACTTTATTTTTGAAACAGAGTCTCCCTAAGTCACTAAGCTGCCCAGGCTAGCTGCAAATGCTCTACCTCGGCTTCAGTCTCCCAGAGTGCTAGGGTTACAGGTGTGTGCCCCTGCTCCCTGCTCTTTTGATTCTCAATTAAAATTATCCAAAATGATGATAAACATACATAAATAAAGAAGCCGTGTAAGGTAAAGATGTTTTAAGGAGCTAGTGCTCCTGAACTAAATTGGAACTGCCAGCAGCTCGTCTTCAAAGATCCTTGTCACTCAAATCTGTAATCAGCAAATATACCAGCATTTACTACATTGTATTCACCCCAGAGAGGGGGTTACGCAAAGCCACAGGGCTACGGGGCTTCCTTCCAAACTTTTATTCTTGTGCATTTTAAAAGCAAAAGCAGAACCTAAATTTCACATTTTCATGCACTTAATTGTACTTATGTTGAAAGTCTAATGCTTATTATCTTAGGATGTAGTAATGTTTGGAGGAAGGACTTTGAAGAGGCAACTGAGTTAAAATGAGATCTGAAAGTAGACCCCAATCTGGAGAATAGTATGCATGTAAAACAAGAGCAGGTAGAAAAGAAGCCAAAGGTTGTGGCCATCTGCAAGCCAAGGAAAGGGTCCTCAGCCGAGTACACTTGGTGCCGACACCTTGACCTTGGAATTTCAGCCTCCAGAACCATAAAAATATAACTTTCTGTTCTTTGGGCCACTCAGTTTGGTGTATTCTAATATAGCGGCCTTATCAGACTAATACATCTATTCGCTGCTAATGATAAAACACTATTTTGTGTCATCCTACATTTTAAAATTTAACTTACCATATTATAATTCCATATGTTATTGACTTCTTCAAAGTCATGATGCTAATGACTAGAAACCATTCTGCTATAAAGATAGATCACAATTTAGTTAATCGTTGTCTTCAGTTCTTCTAATGACAATCCAAGCAGGTTTTTGATTGGAAAGCCTAGACCTGATGTGAACCACTCGTGAAGTAGTATTTATAAGCAATGGCAGCCATGGGTCTGTGGGCCATGCTGTTTCTTTCACACTGGCCCCCTGTAGTGTACTCCTAACCCTGTAGAGTGTACTCCTTACCCTGTAGAGTGTTCCTCTTTTTCTATTTTTAACTGGCCTTCACCCATTCTGCAGAGCATATCTTTTTCCTACTTTTAATAAATGCAAAACCTAGCTACCTTTTGCACTTGCCTTGACTAATTTTTTGTTCAAGACAAATAAAAGTAGAAAACACCTTTTAACAGGAAATCCTAGAACCAAGAATTCAGTAACATACAAGTTATCCTACATTTTTCATTATTCTGAATAATACTGCAATAAATAGTACAAATAATTACACACGTTAGTATGTCTGACAAGCTTTTAGGATGACATTTTAGATGAAACTGATAAAAAACATATAAAGGTTTTAGGAACCTAATACATTGCTACATTTTAAACCATTTTTATCAATTCACACTCTTGGCAAATACTCATATTTAATGTGTCTCATGAAATGTTGACTATATGATTATTTTTTTAAATCTTTGTCCATTTAGGAGTAAAATGAAATTTCATTGTAAGTGTATTTATTTATTTACTGTTCATCTTGTATTTCCTGATTTGCAAATTATCTTCCTGATAGTAATTCTCTACATTTCCCAGCAGAGAATTTGATTTTTTTAAAAGGTGGTATGTATGGATTTTTTTTTTTAAGTCTCAGTGTGTCTTTTTGGTATTAATCTCTTGTGTTCCATTTTTATACTGTTTGCTACTCTATGCTATTGTCTGTTTGGAGGAATGAAACTATTTTCCATAAAATTTCTGCCAAAAAAGAAAAGGCAGTTAAGTTTTTTGTTTTATTTCTGTTTATTTGTGCTGAGGGAGTATTTTGGTTCTTGCTTTTTTGAGGCAGGATCCCCCTTGTTGTCCAGGCTATTCCGTTCTCTTGCCTTAGGCTCCCAACTACTGAGAATAAAGACATATGCCACTATTTTTAAAATCTTATCCTGCCACTATCATATACCGTACTTTTTATTAGTCTTGAACAATTTTACTATAGTGGCTAAATTAAATAGCTCTACTTTTCAAGTTTGGGCTGAGATTGACAGTAAAGCTTGCTCTACGAGATTAAGGTAATTAATAGGGCTACAAGTATATGCAGCTCAGTGGTAGAGTGCTTGCTTAGTGTATGGAAGGCTCAGCACTACAAAAGACAGATAATTAGCACAACGCTTTAAAATGGATGTTTATAGCTAGCTGTGGTAGAGTTCTCTTATAATTGCAGTATTTGGAAGATAAGCCAAGAAGATCACCAATTCAAGGGTAGCCTGAGATACATAGCAAGACCTTGCTTCCAAAAAAACTAAACCAAAAACAAATTTTGATCATTTTTACACTTGAGGTCAGATCCAAAATATCTTCTATCTAATTTAGAATCTACACCTTAGACAGATACATTTTAACTATATGTACACAACCATTTTATATTTCTAATTGAAACTAACTACAATGCTTCCTTTTTTCCTAATGCAACAACTCCTAATGCAGTTCTCAAGTTTGGGATGAGAGGTTGTAGATTTTTTGTTTTATACTGTTTTAGAGTTTGGGAAAATTGATTTATTTTTGTTTTCTATGGGATTGTTTTGTTTTGTTTAGTTTTATGAGACAGGGTTTCACTGTGTATTCCAGGCCAGCTTTGACTAGTTGAGTAACCCAAACTAGAGTTGAACTCATGATCTTCCTGCCTCGCCCTCCCCAGCACTCCGCCTCCTCGTGTGCACCTCAACGTCCCATTTAACTTTGGGTGTTCTCCAAAATGTCTGTAAAAATAAATGTTATGCATCAGATTACTTCCTGGGCCCTGTGCTGTGTTGTTCTAAAGAACAAAGCGGAAATGGCTCCAGGCATCTGGAAATCTCACAGGCTGCAGACTGGACATCTCCACTCTGCTGAGTGTAACGTGGGCTGCGAGTCTGGTTCTCGGTTCTTTGTGTTCCAGAATCTAATTATTTCCCATCACCACAGCCTTTGGGCCTCTAGGGAATGATGCAGTCAAAGCGTATTCACAGTAAAATGAATTGAGAACTTGCATTACAGTTTTTGAGTGTAATTTCGTTTGCTGTCAGTCCAATCTGAACATTTTGAGGGGTTACTGTGTGTGTAGTGCCATATTTATCCAAGGGGAAAATCTTTTTGACAAAACCTATTACTCTTGAATGGTTTTTAGGGAATTCTAAACCAGATTAAGACTGAATAATCTTCAGAGGGAATATCTCCAAGTTATGCTACCCTGATGTTCTCTACTCCTCCCCCAGATTCCATCTGTAGGAGACAGAAGCTATCATGGGAAAAGCACTTAGAGTTGGAAAGTGAGCCTCTGCCAGTCCACATCTGTGTGAACACTGCCCAGCCACTTGCTTCTAAGAGCTTGTCTGCTGATCCTACCGGTGAAGGCCCAAAAACTCCTCAGAATCTAACTCCAATTCACCCACCCCTTACTTATCATTCCTGTGAGGACAGCACTATCTCAGGCCCGTTGAAGTCATTTCAGGTATGTTTTCATGTCATTACCAAGATTTGAAGAAACTCCTTCTGCACTCAGCACCATTCTTCCTGTTTTCTGGAACAGCTATGGCTGAGAAACTTAATCACCTTCATTCCTCCAGGAACATTGTCCAACCCTGTCTCAGGGTTTAGGAGGAAGTACTCTTGGTGGCCTGTGGCTCCCCGTGCTTTGTCCATTTATATTAGGTGTCCCTAAAGTATAGCTACTTAGCAAAGATCTGCCATTTCCCATCTTTAACACAGCCCCCAATGATGTTTGTTGAATATTTAATAATTCATATTTGGTTACAATAATCTCTCTCTTTTTTTTTTTTTTTTTAGGTTTTTTTAGACAGGGTCTCGCTTTGTGGTTCAGGCTGGCCCTGAGCTCAGCCTCCAACTCACATCACAGCAATCCTCCTGCCTCTGCCTCCCGAGTGCTGGGATTACAGGCATGAGCCACCACGCCGGCACTGTGGTATGTGGTACTGGCTGCTGCTGGGTGTGGGTCTCCACACCCAGTATTGTTATGTGGTTACCGGGGAATCGAACCCGGGCCCTTGCGCTTGCGAGACAGGCGCCGGAACCACTGAGCTAACTCCCCGGCCCACAATAATCTCTTTTTATGTTCTACTGGAATTTAAGAGGGGTTTGAAAGAAAGAGACTTGAATTCAAAGCCTTTTCCCACCTTTCCCAAACTGCTGGTCCCAGACTTCAGGACTATTGAGGAGTAACAATGGGTTACAGGACTACTGAGGGGTTGTTGGAAATCCTAGGAGACCCATCCTTTGCAGTGAGGTGCTGATGTCTTTGCTATAACTGGAGGTATCCTTCACTATAAATTGTTCTTGAAATTTTGTATTCACTGGATTGTAGAATATTATCTCTGAAGAAGGTGATCTTAGGTGCCTGGAACAGTGGTACACACCTATAATTCCAACCACTCATGAGGCTGAGGCAGGAGGATTGCAAGTTTGAACTCAGCAATTTAAGAGCTTATCTCAAGATAAAAATATTAAATAAAAACAAAAGCTTAGGGACATAGCTTAATGCTCCATGGATTCAATTCCCCGTACTAAAAAAGAAAGGGAGGAGGTCTTTATATTTTTCCAACCTCCTGCTTATATAAGAATCCATTCTAAAACACCTTAGTGTAATGAAATAATGTGCAAGAGATTGCATCCATATTTGTAAAAGCCTATAGATGTCATGCAGTCACTATTGTTCCACAATTTAGGCGCAATTATCCCTGTTATACCCACCTCCCCAGGGACTCTGCATTTCACAGATTCAAAACACACAAAGGCTGCTTGCTTGAGTGGAGGGTGTGGGGTAACATCATGGAAATGTGTTTTTAAGTCACAGCGGAGGTGAATCCCAGAGCGGAGGTTCTGCAGACACAGGAAATCTAAAGCACCAGGTAGAAAGAACCTCTGGCACTATGGGTTCCTATAATTCTAAACATGTATTACCATGAGCCATAGTTAGAAACAGAATTAATGTCAGAGGAAACTGCCCAACTCATAGGAGCCAGGAAACAGAAAGAGTTGCAAAGAACCACAGAGAAAGGACCAGGGAATAGTCATACTCCAAAAGGTCAGTATCCCATCCCCTACTCAGACAGATCCAAAGCTGTATTTTATTCATCTTCTAGGTATCTCTCAAGCCAATCAAACTTACAATCAAGATTAAAGATCATAAGTTCTCTCCTTATCCACTTATCACTCAAACCTATCACCTTGGTCCATATTTAATCTCCAAATAAAGACAATTATAGGCTCACAAGTCTACCTAACATGATACAACTAACCTGCACTCAACCACAATGCACTAGTTCCTTTCCTAAAGACTCAGTAATTCCAGCACTGTGCAAAAATCCAAGTTCAAAGTCTCCTCTGAGACTCAAGGCAAACTTAGCTGTGAGGCCCAGGACAATTCAAAAAGCAAGTTGCACGTTCCAAGATAGAATGGCACAGGATAAACATTCCCATTCCAAAAAGGATGAAGAGAGGAAGAAAAGGAATCAGAGTAAGACTAAAACCCAGCCGGACAAACACTTCACATCCAGCATCCAGCACACATGGTGGTGAGGGGTGTGTTTCAGAGGGCTTGACTGCCCCACATCTATGGCCTTGCCTCTTGCAGCCCACATAATCTCTCACTTGGGCTGGCTCTATTCACTATTTGCAGGTTTCCTTGGCAAATGTTCCATGTTCTTGGCATCTCCGGCTCCCTGAGGTCTTGATTTCAGCTTTGATTTCCCTCTCGTGGTTTTATGCATTTCTCCCTCAAGGCTTCCTGGCAGATATTGCCCTGCCTTCCCAGCCTTCCTTTGTTTTCTGGATGGAAGCCTCCCAAATCCACAGCTCCTGCATCCTCCATGCCTGCAATGGCAGCATCCTGTGGATGGCACAAAGGTCTGCTGTGAGCTGATGCAGGAGTCTAGCCAATGGACAGTGATGTGAGTGCCTGCATGGATGAGAATGGAGAAGCAAATCCCAGGGAACCAAACTCCTAGTAGTCCTGCTTGAGCAGGAGCCCTGGGGTTCCTTTCTCAAAGCATCACACTTGTTTGTGTGATACGTAGGATTGTGCTGTTTTCTGAGATACCCGAAAGGCAATTTTCTTTCTTTTTAACTGATTTTATTGATACATTCTATATACACATCATGATCACACTCAACATTGAGAATTTGTATCAGTTCATGATACAGCTTAAGTCTTTTTTTTTTTTTTAATCTTTATTGGTACATTAAATATACACATCATGATTGCACTCCATAATGGGGATTTGTACCAGTATAAGACACAACTTAATTCTCATTTTTCTTTTTCCCTTTCCCCTGCCATCCACCCACTTTATACACAGCTTTTGCTTCTTTTTTTAATCATCAAATTTTTCTTTCCCTTCTTTACTTACCCATACCTTCTTTTTCCCTCTGAATATTTTCTATCTCACAATATCTATCATACACTTTAGAACTCATTTACATCTTCAGTAAATTTACATCTTTTCTAGAGAAAAGATATGATATTTACACACCTGTGGCCTATTTATTTCATTGATAAGTGTGTATTCAAGAAATGTCCATTTGAGTATAAATGACTCAAACTTATCATTCCTTATAATAGAATAACACTTCATTTTATTTTTTTTAGAAATCCTCTTTATCTCATCTCCAGTTGATGGGCATTTGGGTTGTTTCCAAGATTTAGCTATTACAAACTGAGCTGCTCTAAACATGGGTACATATATGTCACTGTGATATTAATTCTTTTGTGTATATACCTATCAGGGGAATAGCAGGGTCAAATGGAATCTCTAATCCTAGTTTTTTGAGGAATCTCGACACTGATCTCCACAGTGGTTGCATGAGTCTACATTCCCACCAGCAGTGGAGAAGGGCTCCTTTCTCCCCTCAGCCTCACCAGCATTTGTTGTAGGTCGATTCTGTAATAGCAGCCATTCTTTGTGGAGTGAGATGAAATCTCAGTGTTGTTTTCTTCTGCATCTCTCGAATGACCAGTGATGCTGAACATTTCTTCATATGCTTTTTAGCTGCTTTTACTTCCTCCTGTGAAAAGTGTCTTTTCATTTCAGATAAGGCATCTTTCTTCTTGACCCAGTACAAAGTGCTTCATTTCATTTAATGTCACTATTCTCTTCAGCAACCACAGCTTCTTTGGCTCCAATTGTATACATGCTTCTTTTTTGGCCAAATGTTAAAATTTTCAAGCATTTTTTTCTCTGCTTTTTGTTTTATTTCTTGCTTCCTCTTCTTCTTCCTCCTCTTCTTCTTCTTCTCCTCCTCCTTCTCTTCCTCCTCCTCCTTCTCCTTCTTTAAGACAGGGGATCACTATGTAGTTCAGACTGGCTTTAAACTCATGATGGTCTTCCTGCTTCAGCCTCCTGAATGCTGAGATTACTGCCCTGTGCCTCTATGCATTTTGCTTCTGATTCTCACCACAAATCTGGCTAAAATCAACCAGAAATATCCATAACACAGCCTGACTATTGGTCTGCACTGAAATTTCCTCTGCCAGATCAGTTAGTTCATCACCTTTAAATTCAGTCTTGTGTAAGGTTTTAAGGCATGGGCAAAATACAGACGAATTCCTTACCCCAGAGTATAACATGCGTGGTTTCTAATCCAGTTCCCAACACAGTCCTCATTCCCATCTGAAACCTGAAGAACACAGTCTATTCTCCACATTCCTACAGAATTCTGGTCTTTAAAACTCATACAGGATTGCCCATCAAGCTCTGCTTGCAGTAGTCTAACATTTCTCCAGCTCATTCTCCAAACTTTCCCGAATTCCTTCCACAAACCAATTTCAAAGGCTTCAGAATCATATTGTGAGGTTTGTCATGACAACAACCTCGCTTCTCTGTACCAGTTTTCTTAATGAAACTTTCAGCTTTTCATTGCTGTGACAGAGGATTTGACCTGCATAAATTTAAGGAGGAAAAGCTTATTTTGGTTCATAGTTTCAGAAGCTTCTGTCCACAGATGGTTGTCTCCAAGGCAAAAGCAACTTAATAAAAGAAAGCTGATAGACTCATGGTAGCCACAGCACTTGGGAGGCAGAGGCAGGAAGATCACCACAAGTTTGAGGCCAACCTGGGCTGCATAGTGAGTTCAAAGCCAGCCTGAACTACATAGCAAGACCCTGTCCCAAAAAAACCCAAAATTAAACAACAATACACACTCATGACAGCTAGAAATCAAAAAGGCTAAGGAAAGAGCCAGAGAGAAAGAGGCCAGGGACCAGATGGAGTCCCCAGATTCACTCCTGTGTCCCATCCACACACACCCAGAAGTCTTCTTTGCTGATCTCCTAGGTGTTTGTCAAGCCAATCAAGTTGACAGTTGGGTTGGCCATCAGCACATGTTCCTGGGAGCTCTTCTCCCAAAGGTCTAACATACCTGTGGTCCAGAAGAGTGCCCCCTATCGGGGAATCTAGGAGTATTTGTCTTCTTTAGCTTCAAATTTTGAAGGTGAAATCCAGTCTTGGCTGGGTCACGTACGCCACACATATGTCTCCTAACACAGAGAGAAAATAACAGAGGCTCAAGCACACTCACCTCCGTGTAAAAAATCTGGCCTAAGGCCATCCCCTGGAGCTCAGACCTGCAAGCTTTGTCCTGACTCCACCCTCAGCCAGAACCACACAACCAATCCATAGCCACATTGTACAATTGCCCGCCTCTCTGCATACTTCAACCAATCGCGACGGACCGTATGGTTACTCCCCCTGTTGTTTGCTTTATAAGTGTATACACTGCTCAAGAAAAGCGGAATTGTTCTCGAAAACTCCCTGGAGCCTGCAGTGTAACTTGGTTCGCCTCATCCCTCCCGGTCCGAATTTCCCTTACCACAAAAGGACAACAACAAAAATTGTGAAAATTTTTTCTTCCAGTGAACTAGACAACCCCTGAAAAAGGTCACCTAGGACTGGCCGCAGGAAGACAAGATAAAACCCATTTATTTCCATTGGGAGAGACGGGATGTGGGAAAATCCTACAGAGAACTGGCCCATGACTCATTCTAATAAGACTCTCCTATCTCTCTCTCTCTGATTCCCTTTTTCCTAACCTAGATAAAAGATTTAGGGTGTAATTATTATCTTCAATCAAAAAGTCCTGGTGAGATTGGCATTATCCTATATACAGAATAAGGCAGAAACCATCATTGGCTGGCCCTTTTTATTTAAAGGAGTCAGGAAAACAAATACAGAAACAAAATTGAGAATCTCTTTGTGTTTCTTGTGTTTGTTTCCATGAATAATACTTATGGACATGAGGTAAGAGACTACAAGATATGAAGGAGAGAAACTGGCTGGAGAAGACAGGCAAATGGACCACTAGGTATAAAAACATAACACTCATGTTTGGGAAGGATTGATTTCTCACTTAAAAGAAAAAGCCTGTGCTGTTGCTCTAAAGGAGTTGGATTGGTTATTCTTTAGCATTCCACAAAATTTCTTTCAATCCCTCTTTCTCTTCCTGCCCTGTACCTCGAGCAATAAGACTAGAGGCCAAAGTATTGAATTTGAGATATAAAAATAGCAGATGAGAACAGCACACCAGTCACCTCTGCAGAAGATGCTTCATCTTACTTTGCTGTCCCTCCCCAGAGCCTAGCATAGTCCCCGCGTGGCTCTTGGTAGGTGCCCACATATGCTTCTGGTATGAATACATGACATACATAGTTTAAAAACAAGCAGAAGACATAGAAAATCAGCTGATTTGGAATTCTGCCTTCCGTCTTCAGGACCAGGAGACCTGAAGTGACAGGATAGAGAACTAAAGTGGACACACAGTATAAAGATAGTCACAAGTCATAAAAATTTTCAGAGTTTTGGGTGATAGAAAAAAATTTAAAGAAAATTTCTAGAAATCCTCCACCCCACCTCCAATAAATCTCTTTGTTTTATAACCTTGTTAAATAGAAGGAGAAAGGGGAAGGGGGGAAGCAAGGGTTGGGGGGAGGAAGAATTGAAAGAGGGAGGCTGGCAATGTGGCTCAGTGGTAGTGCTTACCTGCAAGCACAAGACTCCAGGGTTGACACTAAGCACTGAAAAGCAGCGAGTGGTGAGTAAATTAAACAAAAGAATGACAGGAAACAAATTTTGTCCAGTTAACATAAAATGAACTTCTTCCTTACATGTTGGATGGGTTTTTGTTTTCTTTCTATGGTACCAGGGATTGAACTTAGGGCCTTTGTGCTGAGCTACACCTCCACTGCTTTTACTTTACTTTTTTGGTTTGAGACAAGATCTTGCTAAATCATTAAGTTGCCCACACTAGACTCAAACTTAGAATCCTCCTTTCTCAGCCTCCCCTGGATGCACTTGTGTGACAAGAAACAATGGATTGTCTGAGCATCAGTAAAGAATTATGGGGTGTTTTGTTTTGCTTTGTTTTGCTTTGCTTTAAGACAGTCTCTATGTAGTTCAGGCTGGCTTTGAACTCACTCTGTACCCCTAGGCTGACATTCTCCTGTCTCAGCCTCCTGAGTACTGGGATTACAGACATGTGCCACCACACCTGGCCCACACAAGGAAAGACAGAAGAAAGAAAAAGAAAGAAAGAAAGAAAGAAAGAAAGAAAGAAAGAGAAAGAATTATAGGTTTTCAGAGAAAAAATTCAAAGTGAATCTAAGACTACTCCAGAACAATGCAAAATTAAACTATATTATTGGAGCTATAACACCTAGAATGGTACTACCCAATGGATAGCCAGTAACAAAATGAAACTATTTAAGATAATTAAAGTTAAATAAAATTTAACATTCAGCTCTTCATTCTCCTTAGATACATTACAAGGGCCCAGTAACTACATGTGGCCAGAAGTCACCATATTGGACAGGACAGATGACAAACACTCATCACCGAAAGATCCACTGGATGTGCTGGCCTCATGCTTTCTTGTCTGGAGAAGTCCGTCAGTCCTTCATATTAGTCTTTAGATGAAGTGATTATCCTTTAGAAGAGGATAATCACAAAGCCAACAGACATCATCTGAAGAATAATTCAAAGGACTTGTACTCTCTATCCCAGAGAGGAGGAAAATTCAATAGGAATGCAAAGATTATCTTTATATACTGAAGAACTTTTCTATGGATAAGGAATTAGTATTATTACATGTGATGTAAGCATAGAATTTACCTTCCACCTTTACTCTTCCTAGGTACTGCAGATTCTAGTACAAGAATATGAGAAAAGGACAAGGGATTTAGCTCAGTGGTTCCGGTGTCTGCCCAGCAAACACAAGGTCCCAAGTTTGATCCCCAGTAACCACATTCCACAGAGCTGGGCTAAATCCCTAGCCCCAATTTTTTCCCTTTTGTTTATCCTCATTTTCTAATCTCTCAATAATCAGCATTTATCATAGAATGAAATATATAAGTTGTGCTTTTTTGTTCTCTTTTTGTTTTCTTGTAATACTGGGAATTGAACTCAGGGCTCAAGCACGTTAGCAAGAACTCTCTTACTGAACTATATCCCTGGCTTTTATTTTGTTCTGAGCCTCTAAGTTGCCCAGGCTGGCCTTGAACTTATGCCCCTCCCACACCAAGAGTAACTGGGTTCATACGTGTGCGTCATGCCTGGCTATAAGAGCATTTTCATGTAAATAGGCCTTTACACTTCTAATTAATTTACCTTCAAAGCAATGTCTCTGTTGGAAAACTTACATGTACCAATGTCCTACTTAGCTTCTATCGTAGCAGCGTGAGTCTGTGTACCTGGTGCTTTGAGAGCTCATCAGAAAGCAGCTGTGAGATCTTGAGGTTAAATTTTGACTTTTTGCTGGGGAGGACTGTTAAACCGCTATGCACTGTGGTTTCTGGCCACATTTCAGTCTGGAATTTCTTCCCTCACCTGGCACAAATTAAGAGTGAGATGGGCTGTGACAGCCAAACGGCCTTTGGGAACTTTCTATTTATCATATACATATGTACTAATGGTCATGCTAGAAAAGTGTGAGGGAGTTAATTTGGCATATTTATTTATTAAAAATCTCTCAAAACTTGACAAGCTAATTAATTTCCAAATTAAATATTAAAACGTCACTGTGGCTTCCTGAAGGTCAACCGGAGAAAGCCGCTCATGTAAGCAGCAGCGTAAGGTTATAATTTAACTAGTGATTCCCATTTGAAATGACCACATTTCTGCCCAGAAAAGGAAATGTTTGTTCAACAGTTTTATCTGGTTTCTTCTTTGAGATTTGAGGGGATTTATAATTAAACACCAATGAATTATTATAGTTCCAGGTGTTTTTCTAAACCGTGGAATGGAGCGCAACTCCCAGGGAGAGGATACAAAGGTGTAAACTGGCAATGTGGTCTTAACTCTATTCAGCTACAGAAAGTTTACATGGCTGCAGGTCACCTGTTTACGAGAAGAGCCAGGTTTCAGAACATGATGTCCTCAGTCTATGGAAGCATCAAGGAAACTGGTGCGTTACCGAGCACACGATCCCCTCCACAGTCTGCGGCCCTGAGAGGCTGCGCTTCTCACATACTGAGGCTTCTGGTTTCAGCGCTTACCACTTCCTGGCCCTGCTCACTCACCAGTCATTTCTGAGCAGCTGTTCCCCGCCAGCCACCAACCACCATATCAGGTGTGGGAAGAATAACCAACATGTTGTGGCCTTGTGCATGTGTCACTCTCACAAACACCATACCATTTGGCTACACAATAGGAGCTATTCAAAGAAGAGACCAGCTTATCCTTGCGTCATCTGGGGTTGGATTCAGTGCCCGTTCAATGCACATTTGTTGAATGAATGAGTAAACAGAGGAGAGAATGATTGTGTAAATATACAAAGTTTCATATTCCTTGTCTATGCTGTTTTGAGTTTTGAGATTATCAGACATCTGCATCTCTCTTTAACTCTTTTTTTTTTTTTTTTTTTTTCCTTTTGTAGATAAGGCCTCACTTACTAGTTCAGGGTGACCTGGCTAGAACTGACCTGGTAACCCAGGCCGGTCTCAAATGCACTGCAATTCTTCTGTCTCAGCCTCGCAAATGCTGGGATTATAGGATTTCTGTGGCTTTGTGAAGGTCAACCGGAGCATTTCACTAGAAGTAGCTTTGTGGTTCCCAGTAATTTCTTCTTTCTCCCTGTGGAGGGATGTCCACTAATTAATAATGCCCCAGGCCAACTCTCCACCCTTCCAGAAGTCCCCAACCCGCCTCTGTTGCTCAGGGGGGGCCTGCTCTGGTGGTGACACAAGATCTCTGTGTGACAGGAGACAGAGACCAGCCCCACTCTGCCCCCTTTTGGAAACCAGCCAACTCTATGAAAGAGTCCGCAATGGAGCCACAGTACAGAATTTACCACTCCTCTTACTACTGTGGTAGAGTAGTTTTACACAGGATGAAAAATGGTGCGGGCTCTGCTCGGTAGATTAGAGAGCTTGAGGACAAGACACCAAGAAACCGAGACCGAAACAGTGGAGCCACAAGCTAAATGGATGTGCATTTGTTGTCCTGAGACAATGACAGGCAGGAGCGAATGGCCCCAAGACTGCTAGAATACTGCATGCAATTCTCCACTTCCCACAGTGGGAAAGGCTTGGTTGTCATCATTGTTGCTGTTACTCTTGGTAACGAACTCGAGGCCAAAGGAAGCATGTGTTTTACTGCTAGACTATGGCCTCAGCCCCCAGAAATGTTTTTTTTAAAACTTCTCTTTAAAAAAAAAAATGAGGATTATTTCCTCCCAAATCACCCCTAAAATTTAAAATCTTTTCTGAGAATCACCTTGAAAACAGCACTGAGGACTCATATGATGCCCCCATCCCCCTCCAAAGAAAATACACAAGGCCAGGGAGGCAGCTTTGTGGCTCCACACCTGCCCAGCGAGCTCAAGATCCTGAGTTCGATCCCCAGGATGAGAACAAAAAAGTACTAATCAGTCCAAATTCCTTTCTAAACTCTTTGATTGTTTTTGTCTTCCTGTTAATATTTTCTGAGTTTTACCTAAATTATCAATAAAATTTTTATGAAAACCTTTAAAAAAAAACAAAAACCAGTACCAAGAAGGAAGCCCAAGATCTCCCACTTGCTAAGGAAATGTTCTATCCCTGAGCTGCCTCCCCACAGTCACGTCACCTTCCTCTGTGACAGCTGTCAAAGCCATTTGCCCATCTTTGGACAGCAGACTTCCCAGCACTTATACAGGTGTCTTTCCCATAATGCAGCAGTGCGAAGAGAGGAAAGAAAAGAGCTACATCAACTACACAGCAGAGTCTTTTACCACCAAAGGTACCATTCACCACAGGAATTTCCCTGTAAGTCTTGATCAGGAGTAAATCTTCATGCCTTCTCTGGGCACGTAATTTACAGGAACTGGAGACTTGAAAACAGAACATAGTGCCTGGCTGTGTTCCTGCTCAGACTGGATGGGGAATCTAGTGAGACTGCAGAGCCTCCACGCTGTTGCTAATTACTCCTCTTTCTCCCTTCACTTATTTGATGATGGCTGGAAGGCAAGCAGCAAGGGGGCGGGGGAATGTGTTGTAGGGACAGTTCCTACCCACTAAATGCACCCCAGAGCCACTGTGGGCGAGATCAGAGGGAAATTAAGCCCCAGCTGAATCTTGGAAAAGGAAAAAGACAGGCTAGGGATGTGGCTACCAGCATGGGCTTTGACGTCATCCAGACCAGAGACCAGGGGAGTGCCCTGCCACTTGCAAGCGCTGCAACGCTGCAAACTATTTATCGTGTTATAGTCTGTTTTTCATCTATAAAATGAGGGATCTCCTGGATTGTATGGTTTGAAAGACTATTGGAAATAGTGGACAAAGCACCTGGCTTCTCTCAGGGTGCAGCGTTGATCCTTAGAGCTGATATGCTGTATGTGTTCAATAATTGATGATGTCTTAGTTAATTTTCTCTCATTGCTGAAACAAAATTCCTGACACCCCAGGTTAAAGGGGAAAGGTTTATTGGGCTCACAGTTTGTAGAAATTTTAGTCTACAAATGGCTGGATCCAAGGCAGTTTGGCAAGGCAAAGGGACCCTGCAGGGGAGAGTCACCTCATGGCAGGCAGAAGGCAGCAGAAGCAAGCAAGGGAAACTTCAGAGTGTCTTTCGGCCCCTTTTATCTTATCCAGACTGCCAGAGTAGGGCAGAGCTGGACCAATCAATGTACTAGTTAGTCACCCCAGCATCACACACTCTACCTTCAGCCATCTGTGAATAAACTACCTATGATCACACTGGGCTTTGGGGACGCACTGAAACCCAAGTCATAACAGATGATATTCTTTTTTTTTTTTTTTTTTTTTTTTTTTTTTTTTTTTTTTTTAGGTTTTTTGTGACAGGGTCTCGCTTTGTGGTTCAGGCTGGCCCTGAGCTCAGCCTCAAACTCACATCACAATCCTCCTGCCTCTGCCTCCCGAGTGCTGGGATGACAGGCGTGAGCCATCATGCCCGGCACTGTGCTATGTGGTACTGGTTGCTGCTGGGTGTGGGTCTCCACACCCAGTATTGTTATGTGGTTACCGGGGAATCGAACCCGGGCCCTTGTGCTTGCAAGATAGGCGCTGGAACCACTGAGCTAACTCCCCGGCCCAACAGATGATATTCTTCTCTCCCCTACTTTGGTACCTGGGGTTTTCACACTGAGCTACATCTCAGGAGGTTTTTGTTTTGGTTAGGTTTTTTTCTTGAGACAGAATCTTGCTAAGCCACTAAATTTCCCAGACTGGGCCCATAAATCCATACACAAAAGGAAACCTCAAGATTCCTTTGCCATTTGTACCTGTACAAGCCTCCACTCACAAAGGGACAAGGAGATCACTGTGCATGGCAAGAGCTTCCCTGTCAGCCCCTGGTCCTCCTTTTTGGACCCAAATCACCACCATCTTCTACCTAACACAAAAGTAGCCGCAGAAGCAACTATTACAAGATGCTCTGAGACTGGGGTCTCTTTCCTCAGTCTACTAAAGTGCAGTCTTGCTAGTAGCTACACTGAAGAAAACAGACACCTCAGCAGGGCCTGGTGGAATGCAGCATGGCCTAGAATGAGGGGCTTTATATAGTCTCTGTGCACGCCACAGATATTTATAGAGTGCTTGTCATGTATGAGGGCAGAAGCCCTGCCCTTAACCCTGTTCCAAACTGGGCACAGAAGATACGATGAAGACAAACAGGTCAAGTGCCTAGACAGGAAAAACCAAGAATGGGACTGAGGGAGAGGGGCGGAGAGGAGGGCCGGCATCCCACAATGGCCTGACGATGCACCGTGGAGCCATGGGTGGCTGAGTGAAGGGAAAGAGATGGTGAGTAACCCACAGAGACCACAGAGGGGGAGAGAGAAAGAGAGAGAGAGAGGGCATCAGCTGAAGGAAACGGGATAAGAGGAGTCTTGTTTTAAGATGGGAGAGTTGAGTGCACAAGTAGGCTGAGAGAGAAAGCAGAAGCAGGCACAGGAGCAAGCTCTGGAGGGGCTGTGAGGGGCACAGCTAGCACAGCAAAGCGACAGCCAAAGCTGAGGAGAGGAGAAGGGAGGTCTACAGTAGGTATAAAAAGGGAGGAGTTGTCAGACTTGGGGCTCCACACTCAATTTTGTCAATAAAGTAAAAAGAAAGCCCCTGAAACTAAGCGAGGTTGGGGGAGCCTGAAGAAAGGGTAAAGGTTTGAAAGCTTTAGACAGAAGCTCTGGTTCCAGGGGTCCAGCTGCAGTAGGAAATAGGTTTTGTCACAGTGGTAGTCCTCACAGAAGTGTGCAGGTGGAGGCAGAGAAGCTGTGGACTGAGCCTCAGGAAGTTGTAAAAAAAGGCGAAGTAAAGAGTAGGTCGTGAACTGTGCTGAGCAAGGTTAGATAGGAACGGTGGAGAACAACTGAGAGATAATAAAGTTGGAAAAGGCATGGGGAGAGTGTGGCTCACGCCCGTGATCCCAGCACTTGGGAGGCAGAGGCAGGAGGATTGCTGCGATGTGAGTTTGAGGCTGAGCTCAGGGCCAGCCTGAACCACAAAATGAGACCCTGTCTCAAAAAACCTAAAAAAAAAAAAAAGAAAAAAGGAAGAAAATTCTTCCTCAGGATGTCCAGAAGCAACCCCGTCAACACACTGTTGAGACTTGTAGCCTGCAGAATAAATCTTCATTTCCGGCTTCTCAGTTTGTGGTTCTTCTTTATGTCACTCCTAGTAAAGAAACATAACAGGAAGAAGGTGGAGAACGGCAGCTGAGGTCCATGGTGCCCTCTGTCCCACTTGGGCGTGAGGATGGAAGTAGACGCTACGGAGCTCCTGCGAAGGGACTCAGCCTGCACTGCCTGGGGTCCGTACACAGACACAAAGAAGGAGCAAGGCTCCTCACTGCTCAGGGAGGGCCACCTGCCACCTGCCTCCTGCCTCATGGGTGCAGTGGAGGGCTCTGTCCTTCACCCGGAGAAGAGGACTGACTAGAGAGCTCCACAGTCCTGTCTCCTGGAGAAGGGGAGAGGAGCGAGCCACCCAGCCACGGGGAGGGGCTCGTGGGGAGGAAGCGAAGGTGCTCGGAGACTTCAGAAGTTCAGTGGTGAGCCTGCTCTGAGCTTGAAGGAGATAGATCCTTTGTTCAGTGTGTATGGGCTGCTAAAAACGATCAAAAATACAACTCATTTTTTTTTCCTCTCTTATCCCAGTTGTATTAAATCCAACCACATTATAAACCTGGCAATAACCACCTTCTACCCGCAATAAAACAAAAGGCATCTCAAAGGAAGGAGTGTAGCCTGTGGCCAGGAGTGTGTACGCACATGTGAGTGTGTGTGTGTGTGTGTGTGTGTGTGTGTGTGCGCAGTCACACACACACACGCTGTAGAGATGGGGGGTGCTTAGAAACTGCGTGTAGGGCTCCGGGTGTAGCTCAGTGACAGAGGATATATTTAGCACATAGAAAGCTAAGTTCAATTCCTTGCACTACACACACACACACACACACACACACACACACACACACACATACACATGCGTGCGTGCACATAGTAAAGGAAAAGGGAAACTGGCATCTCAGCCCAACAACACCCCTCGGTATGTTTGTGTTGCTGATTTCTCATGTGGCAGCTCCCACCAATTCTGCCCGGGGTCATCATGGTGATCATCTCTCAGCAGTCACCTTCAGGAAATCCTGGGTGGGGGTCTTCTCCAACAGCAGCTGTTATTGGTTCCGATAGCGATTTGTTGTTTTTATTTTTTGTTGTTGTTGTTGTTGTTGCTGCTAGTTTTTTTCAGTACAGCTCCTTGCCCCACATTCTTGGCACAGAAATTGCAAGCTGATTAAAGCTAATATCTTCTTCTAAAGCAGCCCTGAGGATCAAAGCCAGAGGATCAGGGCAGGCAATTCTCTTCCAAGGGCCTGAAAGGCAATTTCCAACCCACACGATTTTGATGTTCCTCCTCACTGTTTGTTAGCTGCAATCCAATCCTCTTGCAGCCTAATGCCAAGAGAGCTTATTTATTAAACTTTTACAAAGTCAGGGAAGAAAATTAAGAACAGAAGCATATCAAAGGCTTGGGTATTTTATCATGCATACGATCGTTCACATCACTCGGTTGTGCTGACAGAGAAACAGAGAAAAGGCTGGGCAGGAAAGACCAAGAGAGCTGGGAAAGGGAAAGTTCTCTTTGCTGTTGAAGCCTCTAGTCTGTACCTTGTCAACAGAATTTCAAGGCTAGAAGAGCGCAAGAAAAATATAGAAGAAATGCACATCATTCATTCAGTGTATTTGAGCATTACTATTATGCAAGGAAGGCCTGGGAACATAAAGAATATGATATAATCCCTGCTCTTGTGTGATGACAGAGATTAAGGATTAAGACCTCTGCGGAGTCTCGCACAGTGCACAGGAGCGAGTGGCCAAAAATACTGGGAAAGTCAGATGGGCTTCAGAGGTGGTGATGTTTCTGGTACCCCTGGAAAGATGAGTAGAGGGAGGTCACTTGGCATGAAATACAACCTGACAAGAGCGTGGACTACCAGGAAGCAACAGGAAGCATTAAGAAGCTGAAGCTAGGGTGATTCTGGTAAGGGATGAAGCCAGAGAGAGAGCTGGGAGCCGGATTAGGAGGGATCTTTTCTAACACAAGACACTTGGATACCGTATGAACGGAGCTCTTCTAGGAGTGGTTGAGTGCGAAACTGCTGAAGTACTGGTAGCTGCTTAATCAGCTCTTTAATTAAACTGGATGCTGGATGAGGAGCTGAGCTGCCAGAAGGGAGAAGAGCCAAGCAAGGGGAGGAGTCAAGGTGAGGCACAAGATCCTGTGGGGTGGCTGGGTGGGTGGTAGCGCCATTAGCAGAAAAGGGGTGTACAAGAAGAGCAGCAGGTCTGGCAGGGGAACCACATATTCACCTCAAGCGTTTGATGTGCCTGGGTGCTTTAGCAGACTCCAGCCACAGAGACTTTATGGAAAAGTGAGGGCTTGGATCAAATCCAGGATGCCATGCATGCTAGGCAAGCGCTCTACCGCTGAGCTAGTATTGTAGGCAGCTAAATTAGATAGAAATAAATACACAAGGAGAGACGGACTGGTTCTCTCAGGAACTCAGGTACAATAACAACAAAATATCAGAATTGCGGCTGGAGGTACATCTGAAGAAGACCAGTCCCCCTGGGCATGCCAGGTCTGGTGGTACACGCCTGCAATCTCAGCACTGGGGAGGCTAAAGTAGGAGGATTTTTATGAGTTTAAGGTTAGCCTAAGCTACATAGTGTGTACAAGACCACCTGATCTACATAACAAAATGCTATCTCAATAAAAAATTTTTTAAAAAGATACACTGGCCAGGCCTGCAAGCTTTCCCTAAGAGAAAAACAATAATTTGCTATTATACTGTAATTAGCAAAAACAGGTTCAGATACACATAGGCATCAGTTTCCCAGGTGTGTCAGCCAGAGCATCTGAACTCATCATTTCCCAAAAATCCCTTTGTTCTTTCCATATACTCTTGTTACATGACATGTTTCCCCATAGGATCAATATTAGCTAAGTGGATACACTTATAATCCTATAGGTTGAGGGCAGTTTTGATATAGGACCTTCAAATGATATGAGAAATATAATATAATTCCAAACCTGCTAGATACCACATACACTGAATTTGTTTTCACCAAAACTAGTGTGAATTCTAAGGAATAACAGAGGTTAAAAGTAGGAAACAATGGATGTGAGGTCGATCTGGCTGCGACACCTGTCCTCCCATTGAATGCCAGGGTTGATTCGGCTGATCTGGCTGGCTAGGCCAGTGTCCCCTTCCTCCCTCACCGCTCCATGTGCGGCCCTCCCAAAGCTGGGCGCTCAGTGGAAGAGGACAATCACCCCCGATAGAGGAGGACCGTTTCCATAGTCAAAGGCATACGAGAAGCTGCACTCCCCTGCTAGAACCTCTGAAAGAAGACTCAAAAGTATTAAGAGAGAGCTCCTGATAGGCAGGAGAAGACCTGAAAATGGATTGCCAACAAGCCCTACTTTACAGAGGAAATTCTATAGAGCAAAATCACAAGGTGGCTACAAAATCCTGAGATGGGTACAACATGCGATAAGACTATGATCACCCAATAATTTTACATGTATACTTGCTTAAGTAATATTAATCCAATCAGGAAGCAAGTCATGTAGCAAGTATACATGGAAAGAACAAGGACTTTTGGTGGAGTAAGAGATGAGTCAGAAGGTTATGGTTACCCATCTTATCATACTGTATTACTTATCATACTGTATTACTGTATTCTTTGGAAAAGTGTATGGGCATTCTGCCTTTATCTTCAGGCCTGGCCTTCAAAGAATGTACCTGCAGCCACAGTGGTAATGTGTTCTTATCTTCTGGACTGACCCTCTTGAGAGGCTAGTCCTGTCTGGCTGCCTATAATATTCCTACCTAACTTATCTATCTATATTATTTCCCTCTCTGCAGAGATACACCTAACTGCCATGAGGAGGTAAGGGGCAATGACTGTTCTGGCCACGTCTGCCTGACATGAGTCACAGCTGTGATCAGCAATCAAAAATACTCTCCAGATGGTCTGTCTAAAGGCCCTCAATAGATGCCAGGTATTCTCGTCTCAGGTAGGCATGTAGCTTTAAGTTTGGTAGAGACAAAGCAAAGAAATAGTTAAGCATGCATAAGTAAAATAATAATATCAACAATACTTTTATGAATACAACCAATGTTGCCACTAGGAAGAGGCCCATAATAGCCTTCCACCAAAAGGGTAAGGAGAAGGGCCAGGGAATTTCAGAAACTGACATGACATTAGCATGTTGATTAATCTGTTGAACAGCCATGGAGATACTAGCAGTAGTGTCAGGAATACATTAGATTTTACAGCTGCACAAGTAGCCCCCTTGAGCTGCTGTTAGGATGTCTAGTGCCACCCAATTTTGGAGGATATCTTGCCTGAGTAATTTTCTTTCTCCATTTAGGAGGGAGCTAGCCCAATCAAAGCATTGTTTAAAGCTCATATAGTATAGCTGGCCAAGGTCTGAATGTAGTATAGCATCTTCTAAGCCTAAGGAGCAGATAAAGATAGATCGTACCAGCAAAACGTACTTCTAGACCATCAGTGTCATAGATGGGGTAAGTTTGGAGGTTAGTTGACATTTCTGACAGCTCTGACTTATAGCCATGCAGGTACCATCAGGTATCTTCTTATCCATCTAGGGGATAGCCATGGCCACAAATTGGTTCCACAGGACCAATGAATACGATCAGGGGCTTCCTATCAAATTCCAGGGTGATTAAACCAGTTTGTTACAAAACAGCCTTTGACTGTAAAATGACAGTATGAACATGTTTCTCAAAGGGTGTCCATCCCAATTATTTAGTAGAGTTAAGTCAATATGAAGAGAAGTGATTTGTTTCCAGCATAAGGGAATCTTTCTACTAGTTGTCCTAGAGTTGGAGTTAACCACATATCATCATCTCCTAACTGAAAGTAGCTAGCTTTATATCTATGATTTTTGGATCTTATGATAGAACTCTTAGTCTTACTTAATATAGGTTCTACTAGTCTGTGAGAGAAGCTTCAGTGGAACTTTTTGGGGAAAAAATTGAATATGTCTAAGACGTAGTTTATAGGCCACTCGGTTACCTCGTAACAGTGGGCTAAACTATGAACCACTGAACCTTTTCGTGTCTCATCAGTGTGGTATTATAGATTATTCCAGTCATCTCCTTGAAGTGGGGACATTGCACACCAAGGAAGTCCAGATGTACTTGACAAGTGGAGCGCCACATGTCCAGCAAGATGGTTACTGTAATGACTCTGCATACTCCTGTGCCCACACTAAGAAGGAACTGCACTGTCCTTTAAGTGGTAAACTAATTAATAAAAGGGCTAAGTGTAACATCTTAGATTCCTTATCTGAAGACTTTGCTTTCTTTTTGAACAAGAATTTTTTTTAAGTCTTCTGTGGATTCACAGGACTATTTGGAGGGTCGCTCACATTCAGCAATACTTTATGGTTCCCAGGGCATGAGCTGTGTGTGATGTATCTAGGAGTCCAGTTCTGCTATCTTGACAGCTGATAGAGTTGACTGGATCATGGTGTTGGGCTGAGGAAAGGAGGTGAAGAGGGAGGAGACTTTATCATTACTAAATCTCCAGGATGGGTGGAATAATGGAATTTTCCTTCTCTTCAGGCTGAGCTTCCATTTGCTATTGAAAAGTCTATTGAAATTTAGCCAGTGAGGTGAGATTTATTTTTTTAAGAAAGGCATCTCTTTCTATCAAAAATAAAATCATTAATGAGAAAAAGGGCATCTATAAAGCACTTCAAATGGCCTGATGACTAGAATTTGAAGTGTATTTCTTACTTTGATAAGAGCTAATGGAAGTAAGTGAGGCCATTCTAGGAAGGTGTCCTGATTTATTTTGTGAGGACGTCTCTTTAGGGACTCATTCATTTTTTTCTACCTCTCCTAATCATTGTGGTCTCCATGGACAATAAAGGTCATAGAGAATGCCTAGCTTTTAAAAAGTTCCCTAATAACTCTGTAAGCTCCAAGGAAGTCCAAATCTGAGGATGATCTCTAAGACCAAAACCTTTACAATCTATTGTGCTTTTTCTGTTTTACAAGGAAAGACTTCAACCCAGCTTTTGAAAGTATCTACTCAGACCAATAGGTATTGTGGCCCCTTACTCTTTGGCATATGAATAAAATCAAGCTTGCAATCTTCTCCACGGTTTTTACCATGTCTCTGTTTACCTGGAGGGGCTATGGTCTGGTAAAGAGGACTGTCCTTTTGGCTGACATCTTGTGTTTTAATTATCTGTTTCATAATCTTACAAAAGTCGTTTTCCTATGAATAACTTTGTCTCTCTCCAAGTGAAAGTTTTGATGTAAAGACTTAATAATTTTCCATTGCCCAGCACTAGGAAGGAACAATTTACCATCATCTGAGTGTAACCATCCCAATGAAAGGAACTGACACCCACGGGAGACAGCCCATTCAATTTCCAAGAATATTTGAGTTGAGTATGATCAAGGGATTCTTTCCAAATAAAGGGAGTTTTGAGGGACGGCCTGAAGCATCCTATTTTGTAGCTGTGTCAGCCAGCTGATTACCTTGAGATACTTCATCAACTCTTTTTGGTGCCCTCTCCAGTGAATTACTGCCATCGGTCTGTACCGATGATAAAAGTTCATCTATCTCTTTACAATACTTTATGGGAAATCTACTGACTGTCAGATAATGTCTTTTTCCCATATGCGTATGTGGGCATGTAACACTAGCCAAACGTACCATGAAACAGCATAAATATTGAGTTTCTGTCCTTTATTGAGTTATAAAGTCCTGGACAGAGCTATGAGTTCTGCTTGTTGGGCACTAATCCCAGGGGCAAGAGACAGATTTTCAAGTGTCTGGTGTACAGTCACTACTGTGTACTCTGCCTTTCTTGTCCCATTTTAGGAACTGCCATCACAGAAGAGGTTCAAATCAGAGTCAGTAAGAGGTA
This sequence comes from Petromus typicus, assembly GCA_004026965.1. Classification (NCBI taxonomy): domain Eukaryota; kingdom Metazoa; phylum Chordata; class Mammalia; order Rodentia; family Petromuridae; genus Petromus; species Petromus typicus. The sequence continues at coordinate 41,534 of PVIR01008571.1, forward strand.
TGCCTAACAAGTCTTTTCTGGCTGCATATGTGTGACGAATTGACTGTTTCCATTCTGTCTTTTGGCCTCAATTTCTTCCTTTTCCGACAGAAAGATGGCAGGGTTTAAGGCAGAATGTGTCTTTATTTGAATGGCTGATCCTTCTAGAAGTAGAACCTAGTATTTAAGAAGTCAGTTGTCTGATAGCCATAGGCTGTCTTTGGAAGAAAGAAGTCCTGCCACGTTAGGAGGTATATACAGTGAGATCTTTGTCTAAAATCAGCTTGGATGGTTCTGGTACCAGGAGAGCTATGACATCCACAGCTCTAAGGCACACAGGCTATCCCTTTGCTACAATGTCTAATTCATGACTGAGATAGCCTAAGGGGTATTGAGTAGGCTTGATCCTATGTAAGCACTCCAAATGCTGTGCCCCGCCTTTCATCAACATATAGACTGAAAAAGGTTCTGTCGTAGGCTTAGTGCTGAGGCATTCACAAGCACTTGTTTAAGCTTGTGGAATGCAGTTTCGGAATCAGGTTCCCAGATTACAATATGAGTATTTGCCTTTTAGGCTTCCTTGATAAGCTGATAAAGGGATCATACAATCTCACCACATGCTGCTATCCGAAGGTGACAATAGCCAGAAATTCCTAGGAATCCTCTTAACTGTTTCAGGGTCTTCCCTGCAGGAAGGAAAATATTGGTTTAATTCTCTCTTTCCCCAGCCTTTGGGTTCCTTGTGATATGATACGGCGCAAGTATTTTACCTTATGGCTGCAAATTTGTGCCTTAGACCTAGAGACCTTATAACCTCAGTCTGCCAGAAAATTCAGCAGAGCACATATGACTTGGACAGAGAGCTCTTCTGAAGAGCCACAAAGCACATAACAGCATATCAGCTTCATATGGACTGTGACTTGGGAAAATTCAAAACATGTCAACCCGCGGGAAAGCACTGGTCCAAAAAGATGAGACCTGTCTCTGACCCCTTGGGGAAGCACAGTCCACATTAGTTGAGAGGTCTGATCATGAGAATTTTGAAAGGCAAAGAGAAACTGGGGATCTGTATGGAAAGGAATACCAAACAAAGCATCTTTTAAAACTAACACTGAAAACCAACCAGCATCTTCTGGGTTCTGAGGAAGGAGAGTATACAGGGTAGGAACCGCCAGGTGAATTGGCACTATTGCCTCATCTACCAAGCTAAGGCCCTGCTCCAACCTCCTCTCTCTGCTGGGCCTTTGGACTCCCAGGATTGGAGGGCTGCAAGGCCGTTAGAGAATGTGAGTAGATCTTGGGCCTTTAAGTTGTCAATTATAGGAAACAGCCCTCTTTTAACTTCAGATCTTACAAAGTATTGTCTCTGGTGAGGAAAAATAGAAGGATCCTTGAGGAGATGTTTTTGCACTGGGAGAGTCCTTATCATATCACCCTTCATATTCTACCTTTAGTTGCCCAGACATCAGGATTTATTTCTGTCTCTGCAAGGAAGAGGCAGCATACCTGACGTGGGACCCTGTACATCACACTATTAAAACAAAAGAAAATACCTCTCCTCAAGAGGGGAACTAGACTTTTAGGCATAATTAAGAAGAAATGATTGAAGGCCAAGCCGTCTCAGTTATAGCATCAGGGTTCTGAGACATAGCAATTCTCCAGTGACTCCTTTCCCTGAAGTACAACAGGTGGAAGTAAAGCCAGGGCTGAAAGAACGACCAAGAGATATACCAGGGCTCAATCATAGGCCGGCTTCTTTTTCCTCTGTGGTCATGATTACCCAGGGCTCCTGCATGGAGGTGACAATCCAGTGAGAGAGAAGGCAGAGAATGCCCTGTGACCCTTCAGTCTTGCTGGGCCAATTGGTAAGATGGATCTGATCTCTGGGACCTTTGCCTGAAGGGAAAGTCTAACTTCTGTTGGTCACCTTCAAAATCAGAGCATGGCTTAGCGGGGCTCTTGCCATGACAGTTTTTATCAGAGAGCCTCCTAAGGTGGCCTCGTGGTCCATGGTGCCATCAGATGAGTTTAGTCATCAAGCTCCTGTCGGAGCCCCAAGAATCAGACTTAGAGTCTATTCATTTCAAGGCTCCAACCAAGACAGCCATTTTCTCTTGCTCTCTTCGTTTTCTCTCTTTGGCCTCCTCCTGATTTCAATTATAAAATACTGAAAAGACAAATCTCACTGAAGTATGAAGTGAGTGATCTAGAGTAAAAGCCATCTTTTGGAGCTTTTTCCTAGTATCTGAGACTGATGGGGTAATAAATTTATCTTTAAGGACAATCTGTCTTGTCAAATCAGGAGCCAGGGATTTAAGTTTTCTCAAGGCCTCTTGTAAACTATCTAAAAAGGCAGAGCGATTGTCATCTTTCTTCTGATGAACAGTTGACCAGTTAAAATAATTGAAGGGCTGTTCCCTACCTGCCTTGTCTTCTGTCCTTCTAAAATTAACAATATGACATTCATCCTGAATATAATAGCAACTTGTAATGCTGCTTGTCTCTCATTATAAGTCAAAGTTTAAGAGTAACACCCTCTCCAAGATTTATTGTCCAGACACTGGACTATAGTAATATGAGGAAGAGAAAAAGGAGAGAAGTGGGTCCTCAGACTCTGTAAAGATCTGAAGAAAAGGAAAAAAAGATCTGAAGTAAGAACTGAAGCCCACAGGGAGAGTGAGGAGAGAGACTTCATTGCACAAGAAGGAGGTGGCAAGCAGGGCTTTCTCTTTGAGCCCTGATTCACTCTGTCGGAAAGGCAGCTGAAACCCGCAGACACACAGCGACTGCTGGTAACTCTAGAGGCCTCCATGAAGAAGTGCACCATGGGAACACTGTGTTGGACACAGTGACTGGTGAGTTATCCAGGTTCAGAAGTCCCTCAGGAGAGGCCAGTTAGCCAGTAGCCACCTTGGGGAAGGGCCTACTGAGCTCAGATCTCAGAGCAACTGTGGGCTGGTTCCATCAGGGGGAGGAAGAACTGAGTTCAAGTTGGCAGAAGGTCAAGGAGCCAAATTCAACCCAGCAGGGAGCCAAATTCAAGTTAGCAAGAAGCACTGGAATGTTGCAGGCTGAAGAAATTGAATTCTAGCCTTAGAGCCAGAAATTTGCCTGAGTGTCAGAACGGAAGGTGCAGACTTGCTGAGATTATCCACTATCCTACTGTAAATCTCCAGCTGGCTTGTTGACAGTAATCAACACAAATCTGGGCTCTGTGTGCACAATTTGTTCACCAGCGACATCAGAGATACATCTTGAAGTGAATATCTGGAGATGTTTTTTTATTTTCTTTTTCTTCTTTTTAAAAATTTCCTTTTCTTCTTTTTGTTTTTGTTTTGTTGTGTTTCCTTTTTTCTTGTTTGGTCTTATTTTTATGTGACTGTGAACACTGTTTCCAATTTTTTTGTCATTGTTGTTCTCCTTTTATCTTGTTTTTATTTTTTCCTTCTCTTTTCTTTCCTTCCTGTCTTCTTCACCCATTTCCCAAAGTTTGCAAAATCTTTCTTTATCCTCCAGCTTTGCTTCTAACCTTTTCCTCTTTTATTTTTGGGAGGGAATACCAGGGATCAAACTTAGCAGGTACCAGAACCACTGAGCTAAATCCCCAGCCATATTTCTGTATTTTTTTCTCCTAACTCCTTTTAAATTTTCTCCCCTGAAGGTAAAATCACCATACTAAAGGCATATTTACTGTATATGGTTTTTTGGTTTGCTTTACATTTTGTTATATTACTATAAATATAGTTCATATGTTTAAAGGTAGTAAATTAATATTCTGACAGTTTATCATCTTCTAGGCTGTTTGATGCTATCATTATTGTTGATTGTACTACAGTATTGCCTCACTCAGGCAAGGTGCCATAATTATTCTTCCTGGTACACCAAGACTGAGATTGCCTAAGGGTCATTAATAATACTATAGGCCAGTGCCAAAAAAACCAGAGGCTAGGCCAAATAGGCAGTAACTTCTCATCCTTAATAACTTGAAGAGGTAGGATCTTGCAACATACTGAAAACCTAAAGCCAGTTACACCTGGAAGACACCTCTGAGAAGCAGTCATTTCCTAAGGGTTCTAAATCCTAGTAATAAAGCTACTTGTCATAGACAATTTACAACATCAACTCAGGAATTAAACCAAAGAAAAGAAAATGAGCAGGCATTTATGCAAGATGCAACTCCAAACTTCCAGCTCACCACAGGCAAACCCACAGGTGGTCATGAAGTAGAACAAATCAAAACCTACCAACCTAGACTCTCTGAAGTGTCACAAAGGAAGTAACAAAGCAGATGAATCAGGCTCTAGAAATAATCAAATCCAAAATAGTTTCTCAGATAACTACAGAGATGGTGACTGTAATGAAAGTGACGGTCACTGACTTTAGAGCAGATACATATTTTTAAAGAAAGAGAAAGATGCTTAGGAAAATGATGGAAGACATGAACACCCAACACGTGAAAGAAATTAAATCCATGAAACATATTCAGGACATATTCAGGATATTAAGAATTATATTACATGAGACCAGGGATTTAGCTCAGTGGTTCCGACATCTGCCTTGCAAGCACAAGGTCTTGAGTTCGATCCCTGGTCATCACATACAACAGTGCTGGGCAGGGTGACTCAATGTCCACCAGCAATCAGTACCACACACCACAATGCCAGTGGTCCCCATAATCCCAGCAGATGGGAGGCAGAGATAGGAGGATTGCTGTGAGTTCCAGGTTCACCTGGGCTACATAGTGAGCGAGACCCAAAGCAAGATCCTGTCTCAAAAAAAAAAAAGAATTACATCTTTACAGTCTAGTTCATAGGTCTAAATAAGTTCCATAAAGATCTCAATGTACTTAACAGGGTCATCTGAAAACCTTCCCAGATCTTGGTTGATGTTACTGAGAGAAAGGATAGAGAGACATGGGTAGTGCCATATTCTCTATTCACTTATTGCAACAGACACTGTCCTTGAGGAGCTTGAACAAAATCAGATAGGGATGGACATGGTCCAGGAGAGGCTTTGATTACGGTTGGCTTAGAAGCCTCACCTTTAAGATGCAAAGGGCTGGGCCGGGGAGTTAGCTCAGTGGTTCCGGCGCCTGTCTTGCAAGCGCAAGGGCCCGGGTTCGATTCCCCGGTAACCACATAACAACAATGTGTTTCCAAACACATTGGCATTTTCCTGAGGCTTACATTTACATTTACCTTACATTTACCTTTTTTTTTTTTCTGGCAGTACCATGTATCAATCCCAAGCCCTTGTGCTTGCAAGGTAAGCACAGTGCCACGAGCTAAATCTCCAGCCCTTTACATTTACATTTTGAGCATAAGTAAGCATTATCTCCTCTCTTCTCCTACACCAGAGATTGAACTCAAGACCTTGCATTTGTGAGGGAAGCATGATGCCATTGAGCTAAATCTCTGACCCACAAGTAAGAATGATCTCTTAATGCACAGAAAGCTTGGACATAATGCGATTCTGACCATTTTCTCTCTATTTTATAGTGCAAGTCTAATTGTGAAATATTATCATAATGGATACTTGTTTCTGCGCTCTATTTTGTCTCTAGGGGACAGACTGGCCATGTACGGGTGGAAAAAAAAAATTAAACAGCTCTTTTTTAATATGTGAGGGTCAGACAAGGTGCTTAAGAATACATTCCAGGGCCGGGGAGTTAGCTCAGTGGTTCCGGCGCCTGTCTTGCAAGCGCAAGGGCCAGGGTTCGATTCCCCGGTAACCACATAACAACACTGGGTGTGGAGACCCACACCCAGCAGCAACCAGTACCACATACCACAGTGCCGGGCGTGGTGGCTCACGCCTGTAATCCCAGCACTCGGGAGGCAGAGGCAGGAGGATTGTGATGTGAGTTTGAGGCTGAGCTCAGGGCCAGCCTGAACCACAAGGCGAGACCCTGTCTCAAAAAACCTAAAAAAAAAAAAAAAAAAGAATACATTCCAAAGGAGTAAAGGAATTCAACACTGAGTTTCCATTTGCAGCGCAAGAAGAAAATAGCTTCCCTTTTAATCTCAACTTGGTTTCTATATTCTCTCAAGGCATCCACCAAGATGACCAGCTTCAGAGCAGACACCTACTATCTGAGGATAGGTTGGGTTGGACTAGCCACCCATACCAACTTGCATCCTTAACTTACCTGGAAATTCACATTTCAGCATGTGTTTCCAAAAGCCTAAGGTACACTTGATTCCAGCTATAACAATCATTTTTAAAACAGGAATTTCTAACAAAATTAAACTAATAATCAAGAAACCTGAATTGCTGCTTTCCAATTCTTTGAAACAGAATGAGGAAGAAAAAAGATCAAAGGGCAAATTGGAAGTGGTTGGAACACTACAAAAAGAGACCCCCTCTAGAGATAGATACAGTCAAATAATGGCAGAAAAATCCTGCCCTGGCCCTTCAGGCAAAAAATGCCTCAAGATATTTGTGCTGTCTACCTAATCATCTAGGCAATCTCCCTTAGTAGCAAAAGAAGGCTAATTTTTACTCATAATCCACTCTAAAAATTTCTATATCTCTATATCTGCAACACATTGATGAAGCTCACATATTAAAACATGTACCCATCATCCAATAACCACAACTTATTAATGAAAGTAGTCCTTTCTCCTACACACATAAATGTTGAGAACCAGACCTAGGAAGATAGAGAGAGCCAGCAAGTTGAGGATTCTTCCTTAAACTAAATGTATTTTGGTTCCTCACATGTTGTGATTGAGGAAATAGCTCCTTCTGGTCTTTCTCAGTGGTTGGTTCTTTCCACAGAGTCTCATGTTCAGTTCCCCACAACTGGATACTGTGCCCAGAACATGTAAGCTGAGACATAGCATCCATGTGTGTTTTCTTGGATGGACAAAATTCCAGTGTCTCCCCTGACCCAGAGACGGAGTATGTGCTCCTCATCTAAAATGGCTGATCTGCCCGGCAAGGCAGGTGTCCCCTTCCTCCCTTGTGGCTCCACACGGGTCCTCCTAGGACCTCCAAACAAGATCTCGAGAGTAGGAAATACTGATTGAAAGAGAGAGCTCCTGAGAGGCAGGAGGGAACCTGAAAATGGGTTGTCAATGAGCCCCCGTTTACAGGGTAAGTAATATAGAGCAAAATCACAATGTGGGAACAATGTGGGACAAAACTATGATCAACCAATAAGACGACAAGAATAACCACGTAGGTAATATTGATCCAGTGGGGAAGCAAGTCACATAGCTGGTGTATATGGAAAGGACAAGGACTTTTTTGGAAGAGATGAGTTGGGAAGTTCTGGTCCCCCATCTGGGTGACTGGTGCCTGTAGACTTAATTGGCCCAGGTAATAGTAATCATAATGTACTGCTTGTCACTCAGGGAGGTGTGGAGGCTTTATCTTGAGACCCGGCCTTCAAAAGTATGCCTCCAGCCACAGTTGTCATGTGTCTTACCTTCTGCCTTACCCTTTCTGATTGCCTATAGTATTTCTGTCTAACTTAGCTGTCTGTAATAGTCTGACCCACACTGTACCCACATTGTAACTTTGCTGTATAAATTGCCCTTCACAGAGGATCTCAGTGGCAACTCACTTAAGGACCCACCTGTCTTTCAGGAGCTAGCTCTAAATAAACTTTTCCTATTCTTAACCTGTACTGTACATTACAATTCTTTTTGTTGCTGTTGTTTAGTGTTTTGAGACTGGGTCACACTTTGTAGTTCAGGCTGGCCCTGAACTCATCCTCAAACTCACAGCAATCTTCGTGATTCTAACACCCGAGTGCTGGGTTTATAAGCATGAGCCACCACGCCTGGCACTGTGGTATGTGGTACTGATTGCTGATGGGCATGAGTCTCAACATGTTGTATGTGGTTACTGGGGATCAAACGTGGGACTTTGGACTTGCAAGGCAGGCCCTGGAACCCCTGAGCTAAATCCCTGGCCTACAATTCACTCTTGAAGGACCAGGGAGGTAGCTCATCAGTGCTGCTCTCTGCCTAGCAAGTGCAAGGTCCTGAGTTCAATCCCTGGTTCTGCAAATAAATAAAATTCACTTTTCAATTTTGTGGTTATAAACTCAGCCCATCTGACATCTAATAAGTTGGGCATTATAGTTCTCCTATATCATTATCACTCTGGCAGAGACTTTAGAGCAAGAAGTAGATACTAGGAGATTTAGCATGGGTGGGGAACACTCCTACAGATGGAATGTCAAAATAAGCACTCCCAGATTAAAAGGAAATAAATGTGACTTTATGAGTTATCAACTAGAAAGAACTTAGAAGAATACATGATCCAACAGGTAGAAAAAGGTGATGGAGAAATAGGCCAGGTGTGTGTGGCACATACCTGGAATCCCAGCGCTGAGCAAGCTAAGGCAGAAGAATTGCAAGTTCAAGGATGAGTTGGGCTAGTTGGGCTAGCAAGTGAAAGCTAGCCTGAACTAGATCTCATCTAAAAAAAGAAAAACCCACACAAACATACAAACACACACCCAGGAACACACGGCTCTCCCACAGTAGGAAAACACCTGCGGTGAAGGTGAAAGAGGGCCCTCAGGAGGAAGGCAGCAATAGTCCTCCCAGTTCCCTTTGTCTTCTTCACCGTATAGGAGCCAATGGTATGTCTTTCTGAAATCCAAACACGGTATTATACATTTCTCTCTTGTGAACTTGCAACATTTTTTCAGAAATGTCCGCTTTTTTCTTACAAATAGTTCCTGAGCTGGTCAACTGGTGTGTTTTTTAGTTGTTGTTGTTGCTTTGCTTTCTTTTTCTTTTTGCTTTTTTAGCAAATATAACATCAATGGTTAACTTATGAAATAATTGTCAAATGTGACATTCAGGTTACTTTTTTAGATAGGTGCAACAAATCTGTTCAGGGCATCATAGAGTTTATTACTGCATGAATAAAGACTTAGTGCCTGATTTGGAGGATAAATTTCTAAATTCAAGGTATAAAAATATTTTCACATCTACCAGACATATAGTTTTGTACTATAGTTTGAAGGTTTATTGGGCATATTTTGCCAAAATCTTCAATAACCATGAAATGATGCAAGTTTATTTGTTAATGGAAATGTATTCAGATGGAGTATAAATTGTTAGACAGTTTGAAACAAAGCTTTCAAAAAATAGGTGGATAGCAGCAAAGCTGTTGAATTTGTTTTCTTTTTCTTTCTTGGTAGATCTCTTTGTCATCAAAATGTAAGAAATTCTGAAAGAAACCAAATATCTTTAGTAACATTGCTTTTCTTTAAAAAAAAAGTCTCAACACCACATCTCCCACTTTTCCATAAATCCTTTAGATTCTGATTAGCACAATTAGAATAATAAAGTCCTGGGCCAGGGATCTAGATCAACCACATACAATACTGGGCGTGGAGACTCACACCCCACCAGCAATCAGTGCCACATACCACAGTGCCGGGCATGGTGGCTCACGCCTGTAATCCAGCACTCGGGAGGTAGAAGCAGAAGGATTGCTGTGATATGAGTTCAAGGCTGAGCTCAGGGCCAGCCTGAACTACAAAGCAAGACCTTGTCTCAAAAAAAAAAAAAAAAGAATAATAAAGTCCTGCTAACAAGGCTTTAGTGCAGATAGTGAGGTGTCATGACAAACATATTTTTGAAGCCAGGTGTGGTGGCACACACCTATAATCCCAGCACTCAAGAGGAAAGACTGGAGGATCACTGCAAGTCTCAGGGTATCCTGGGTTCTACAGTAAATTCAAGGCCAGCCTGTACTATGTAGTGAGATCTTGTCTCAACAAACAAACAGATATAGATAGATAGATATAGATATACAGCATTACTATTGATACATACAGGATATTTCATCTGTATTTTATTAGTGTATTTGAAAACATCTTGTACTGTATCATCCATAATAAACAGTACAATCGCATTGTTGGCATTTTGTCCAATAGGTTTCACCACTGGCAGGAACCTAATAACATTTTCCAACCTAGTTCTACTCAAGTATTTATTTACCTTATTATTTTCTTCCTCAGTGAAGCAAAGTCTTCATTCTAGAAAGGTACTTTTCTATCTCTCATATCTTCCTAACTTCTTTGGTTTACGAGATCCACATCATCATTAGCAGTCACACAATGACTCACTTTCAACCTCCTCCCAAAGTTGTAAAAGCGGGTTTTCATATGACATTGTACTGCACTGAGCTAATTCTACAAGAAAAAAAAATCTAAATCAATCACATATTTGCACCAGGAATTTAGCTCAGTGGTTCCAGCGTTTGCTTGGCAAGTGCAAGGTCCCAAGTATCACATAGCCCAGTGCTGCGTGTAGTGGCCTAGCCTATAATCCCAGCACTTGGAGGCTGGAGGATTGCCAAAAGTTCAGGGCCAGCCTGAACTACAAAGCAAAATCCTGTCTCAAAAATAATAATAATAATAATAATAATAATTAAAACAAATTATACACAAAAATGTAACAGTGCATAATGTGGGTAAAACTCACCCACTTACACTTTGATGCATGTGCACATACTTTGCTGCTTATCATACCAAGTGGGCAAACACAAAGATTGCTTCCAATATTCCCCCAGCCCAGTGACTTAGACACAGAGCTGGCTAATGTTATGCTAAAGTATAAAACTTCATTTGAAAAATATTGCCGAAATTTTTTTTTTTTACTTACTATAATGTGCCTTGTTATATGGATTGAGGATGTAATTCAGTAGAAGAGTGCTTGTCTACTGTCTGAGGGCAGGGGTTTGATCCCCAATACTACAAAAGTGGCACAAGACTTAAGATACTTAGAAGATTCAATGTCTAGACTAAGCATCAAGTAGACTCACTGGCTGAAATTAAGTAACAAAACCATAGAGGGCTAAATTTCTTGTTTATAAAAAACAAGCACAGCTGTGTGTAACACTATGATAAATTTATTGTTTTTACACAAATTAGTCTAATATTGGTGATACTTTGGCCATAGTAAAAAAAAAAAAAATTACAAAAAATACTAAAATCAGGGCAGGGGATTTAGCTCAGGGGTTCTGGTGCCTATCTTGCAAGCGCAAGGGCCCAGGTTCAATCCCCCAGTAACCACATACAATAGTGGATGTGGAGACTCACGCCCAGCAGCAACCAGAACCACATACCACAGTGCCGGGCGTGGTGGTTCACACCTGTAATCCCAGCACCCAGGAGGCAGAGGCAGGAGGATTGCTGTGATGTGAGTTTGAGGCTGAGCTCAGGGCCAGCCTGAACTACAAAGTGAGACCCTGTCTCAAGAAAAAAACTAAAATCAAGAGTCAAAGATGGTACCAATCTCTGATTGGTCATCGTGGACAACAACTCTAATATGATCTCTGTCAGGGCCAATATGTATTCTCTTATTGCTTATGATTGGGCCTTACATTTTAAACTCTTGACCAACTACTGCAGACAGAATGTGATTCATATGATTAATGGTGATAAGAAAAAGACATAATCCCCTTCTAATAAGAAAAGACCAAGTGTCGGAGTGGTGGCTCACGCCTATAATCCCAGCACTCAGGAGGCAGAGGCAGGAGGATTGTATGATGTGAGTTGGAGGCTGAGCTCAGGGTCAGCCTGAACTACAAAGCAAGACTCTGTCTCAGAAAAAAAAAAAAAAAAAAAGAAAGAAGGAAAAGAAAAGACCAAAATGAATCAAAGATCTAATTAAATTTATAAGAACCAGTAGGGAATGTGAGACCAAACTTGACATAAAAACAGCCATTTTGTTAAAAACCTCTGAACCCAGAGCTTGTTTCCTTGGGAATTGTCCACCCAACCGATGCACACAGCCACAGATTGTACACTTTTAGAATGTACTAATCAGTGATCTAATCATTGCTATTGGCTCTGTAGTGACTCGCTTTTGCACTTTAACAACAGAATGACCTAATTGCTCCTGCATAGAAACCATCTGGTAACAAGTGGGGGGGTAGTAGATTTTCCCTTTAAATACTGTGCCCCTGTTTACTCATTGGCCTTCCACATGGAAGGACGGCCCTCAGCTAACTAATAAAGCTCTTGGTTGGACTTTAAGATCATGTCATGTCCTGAGAGATTGACTTGGTGGGACTTGGTCCCAACAGTGGTAAAATGTTTTTTAAATGAAGAGGTATAAGGTATGTTATTATATGTTTCATAAATATCAATTTTTAAATGAGCAACATAAATTGCTTTTATTTAGAAATAATAATTTCTTCAGGTAGATTATAATATGCAACTGAGGCCAGGTGTGATGGTGTATGCCTATAGTCCCAGAACATCAGAGGCTGAGGCAGGAGGATAGCATCAAGTTCATGACCAACCTTGGCTACAGTAAATTCAAGGCTAGTCTGAACTACATAGACTTTGTGTCAAAAATAATAACAATAACATGTAAACAATAAAAAATTCAAATGTATAAAGAATATGCACAATGTCTCAGGTGGGCATGGTGGCATACACCTGTAGTCCAACTCCTTCAGAGGCTGAAGCAGGTCCAGGAGTTGGAAGTCATCGTAACATGTGAGATGAGAGAAGGAGGGAAAGAAGAGGAAAAAAGGAGAGATAATTTATCATTCTTTCTGGCTGAGAGTACTCCATTTTATTTTAAACACACACACACACACATCTTCTTTATCCAGTATATGGGCATTTGGCCTGTTTCCAAAACTTAGCCATTACAAACTGAGCTGCTGGGATGTACATATGTCACTGTACTATGATGCTTTCAATTCTTTTGTGTATATACCCAACAGGGGAAAGGCAGGGTCAAATTGAACCCTGAGTCCTAGCTTTTTGAGGAATCTCCACAGTGATCTCCACAGTGGTTGGACCAGTCAAGCCACCCTGTTTTAAAACATAATGGTGTACAGGTTCAGTCTATTGTGTGTTCTTCCACAGATATTTTGCATATTACAAATATGCATTTCCCCCCTCTCCAATGATCATAGCAGCTCAGTTTGTCAAACCAGATGTGGTGCTGTATATGTGTAATGCCAGGGCTCTAGAAGGCTGAGGCAGGGGGCCCCAAATTTGATCCCCTCCCAGGTACTTAGTAACTCAGTGAGATAACGTCTCAAAATAAGAAATAAAAGGGATTGGAGATGTAGCTGAGTGCAAAGGCCCTATCAGTTCCCATTACTGCCAATAAATTAATATAATATAATATAATAGCCTTTGAACCTTTAAGAGAAATTTCCCTAACCTTTCTTTAGCCCATGGTCTTGGTGATCAGTATGCATTCTTTTGCTCTGTGACAATAGAAGATCATGTAACCTCTTCAGCACAGGACATGCCATTCTGTGTAACTTGAATTTGTGTTATTGCTTGTGTTTGGCCCACAGTAAACAACTTTTTTCCTATTTGTTTAAAACAGAGTTGTTATTTAATATTAACACAACTAATTTGCATTTCTGACTGGACACTGTTGAGACCAAGTCCCACTGAGACAATTTCTCAGGACACGAAATGATCTCAAAGTCCAACCAAGAGCTTTATTACTCAGCTGAAAGTCACCCTTCCATGAGGAAGAAGATGGTGAATTACAGTAAGACACAGTATTTGAAGGCAAAGTCTATTACCCCCTACACCTGTTACCAAGAGGTTTCTATGCAGAAGTGATTAGGTCACTCTACTGTTAAAGTGCAAAAGCAAGTCATTATAGAACCCAATAGCAACAATTACTTACTGGTTACTATAGAATAGTACGTTCTGAAAATATACAATCTGTGGCTGTGTGCATCGGTTGGGTGGACAGTTCCCAAGGAGATAGGTTCCAGGTTCACAGGGAGGTTACAGGATACAAAGTGGAGGTTTTTAACAAAATGGCTGTTTTTATGTCAAGTTTGGTCTCACATTTCCTACTGGTTCTTATAAATTTAATCAAACCTTTGATTTGTTTTTGTCTTTTTATACAGGAAGAAGATTACATCTTTTTGTTACCATTATTAATAAATGCAAGGCTTGATCATGAGCAATAAGAGGATACATGTTGGCCTTGTTAGAGAAGATATTAGGGTTGTTGTCCATGGTGACTTGTCAGACATAGATTGGTACTATCTTTGACTCTTCTGATTTTTTTTTCTCACTCTTGTTAAAGTGTCTCTAATTATTTCCGAATGATTTGCAGAAAAACAGCACGTTTCTCCTAGTGCCACACACAACCCTCTCTGTTATGAGCAAGTCTAGCCCCCATTGGTTCTGTAACACAATTTTAGCCAGTGAGTCTACCTGGTTTTGTTTAGCCTACACACTGAGTCTTCTAACTATCCTAAGTCTCATGTCATTTGGTGGCTCAGAGCTTTGAAATTTTGATCTTGTATAATTAAAGAAGTTGTCCCTATGGCTGCAGATCCAGCGATTCTCAGTCTTACTAGTATAGGGCACAAAACAGGGGCTGCCCTCCATGTTCAGTGAAGTGGTAGACTCTAGTTGATGGCTCTAAATGTTTTTGTCTCTCTTGTCTATAGTAATACAAGACTGAGAGAGCATATATACTATCACACATAGAGTTTGTTACCCTAGCTTCTACATTGTGGCTACTTTTATATAATAAGGAGGCTTGGGGTTTGAAAACGTCAACTTGAACTTCCCAAGGAGTATTATATCAGCGGATATAGTCTAAACTCTTGTAGTCCCATAGTTCTCAAGTCTCTGAGAACAGTTCACATAAAAAATAAGCCTCACAGGTTAGGTAAAACTCTTGAAGACATTGGCTTAGGGAAAGACTTCATGAACAAAACTTCTATAGCACAGGAAATGGCTGAGGAAATCAACAAATGGGACCTCATTCTTTTAAAAAGCTTCTGCACAGCAAAGGAAACCACCAACAGTGCAAACAGGCAACCAACAATGTGGGAAAAAAATCTTTACCAGCTGTTCCT